>DWDT01002044.1:0-14476 GCA_018245595.1 Microceris scylla | reverse complement strand
ATTTTCATAATAATCGGTACAGTAGTTTTTGAGATAATCGATAACATACATACAAACATTCATTTTTATATATAAGATAAAGAAATAACTGATGTGAAATTCTGTCACAGATAGCTAAAAGCGAAGACGGATACGCCCATAAAACAAAATTAAACTCGGTAAAATATTTTGCCACTTTTCATACTTTACCAATCCCGTCCATTCCAACCAACTGCCTTTATTAACATGTCCGAAGCTAATAATACGGTCCGGGATGTGTGTATAAGGATTCTTAAAATTATTACATTTATTACCATACCACTCCCCTGTGCAAGCCGGTTCAACCCTGCCGCTGCGAGCATTAATACGATTTGAAATATGGCCGACTAAAGACTGTATAACGTGGAATTTACAATTCATAAAACTGAATGATATACGCCGGGCACATCGTACCACCGAACTACCGAACTTACGAGAACATGGCTCGCTTTTGGAATGCTATATTGAAACTAAGCTTTCTTTTTGTAGTTAGGTAGGTAACGTTATTGTAATAATAATGTAGTATCATATTTATTTCTCCGAAGGGGTTGGCAGAGAACGGTAATATACTCCCATGATTATATAATAGTTAACAAAAATAATTTTACATTAACCAATAAAACAAATTTATAAGCAAATGATGCTGAAACAGATGATGATGCAGAAAGACATCGAAAAGCGTTGTTTTTTTATAATTTTTATATATTGCTTAGAGTGAAAATATATATAAGAAAGCTACTTTACAATTATAGTTAAGGAAGTAGGTACTTGTGAAATGGTAAATCTGAAGTCTTTAAAATAATTTCACGTTAGAATTGAATCAGCAATTATTGTAGTCAATCTCAAGCTATAATATGTTAAAAAACTGGCCTTTGGTTGGCATTGATATAACCTTCAGGATTCGACATTATATTGTCTATGTAAGCTAAACAGGTCCTCAATATATGTAACTTAATTAAATACTTATTGATTAATTAATGACATTTTTTGGTATTGTCTTATATAATTTACTGTGATATTTTTAATGTGAGTGATTTTTGTATTCGTCATACTTGTAATTAACAAAGAAATAAATAAAGATACACTTATATAATTTGTATTTAGGTAGGTAGATACTTATCTAAAAATCAATATCCTCTTACATCCTGTAATATTATGGGTCTTTTTTCCTAAATGACTCGTTGAACTACGCGGCACGTTTTCCTTGGCCTCTTCTGCCACACAACAAAAAGATCAGACACTCCACCAAATACGAAAGTGCACAATCATGCCTTTGTGTTAGAACAGTTACTCAACACATCGTTCTATTCTTGTGTTACACATCAAAGGCTCTTCCATTTATTTCTATGCTCATGACTCATTACACGGTGCCACAGAACAATTAGCCCGCAGAGCGTACCTTAGATAAACAATTAGCAAGGTCACATAAAAACCTTATGAGTAGCAAGCTTTTTTTATTTCTAATTGTTATAATGTCACATATAAACCTAGCAAGGTTTATTTATTTCTAATTGTTATAATATTATGCTATCGGCATTAGCTTTTCAGCTACGTAAAGCCCGATAGACAAAGTCGAAGCATAATACTTACATGCTACACTTTGGTCTACTGTATATCCAAAAGCAGCTAATTTATTATTATTATTGCTACAAAAATACCTCTCTAGATACGTTACTCTATTCAAATTTCAATCAAGTCGAACTTATTGTCAAAATTTAATTCCATACAGTCGAATTTCGGCAACTCACATTACTGAAATTTTCAATATGTAAAATCACGTCTGTAATCCCCGAAGTGTTAGGCAGAACAGTGTAGTATACCACATTTCACCAATAATCATGTTCATGAATTAGGTCCCACCAGTCTCGTGGAATATGTGGTGAGCGTATTGAAGGAACTTATATTAATGGAAAAAATAATGGCCTCTGTGGGTGTGTCAGTCTGCAGCCCAACACACCGTTGCTCAGCGTTGTCAGTTCATGAGTGATAGCGCCGCGCCGACGTCAGCACCTGATTTATTACTTCCGACCTCACCCTTGGCGGGTAAATAATAGTTTGGTGAAATTCGCGGCCACTTGTGGACAACTTGCGACAGTTTTTCATCGTAAATGGTGACTTTAAGAATGATTGTGATACCTCATTATTATCACGAAAAGTAGTTCATTTTATGATAAAAATGAGTTGTTTTTAATTCAACAGTTAATACATTTGCTAAATAATTTTACCTGGTTGGCGTTGATGTATTTAATCGGAATAAAAATATCGAGAAGTAGATATAGCGGACGTAAATAACTAGAATGTTGAAAAATACCTGAAAGTGGCCAAATAATATGAAAAATAGTTATGATAAAAATCACATGCAATCTAAAATTAAGGCTTTTCATTCGGATCATTATGTAACTCTTAATATTTGTCCATGTTATAAGACATTGTTATAAAACAACAAGCGGTCATTACAAACTTAGCCAGAAATCGAACCTGTGATGGTCAGCAACAAGCCAACATGATGTAACCTTATAGCCAATAAGTCGTGAATCGTAAAAAAAACGAATAACGAAAAAGGCTATATGTAATGTGATCTGATGATGATATCATTAGATAAGTATCTTGAATTCGAAGTAGGCAGGATCTGTGCTATAGGAGCCAGTAGTGTCTAATTTATTATTATGATAGTGTAGTAATAATAAATAAAAATAATCGACCCATTATCATTCCACTGTTGGAATATGGGTCTCCTCTCATATTGAGAGGGTTAAGGCCATAGTGTGCCACGCTAGCCAAGTGCGGGTTGGCAGACTCGACACACCTTAGAAAATTTTTTTTTTTTATAAATTTTAAGGTATGCAGTTTTCTTCACGATAGTCTAGTGTTTGGCCGTAATTCCGCCTGATGGAAAGCGTGAATACATCCTAAAATGCAGCACGCATGCTAGGAAAAGCCTATTTACCCTTGCTTTGGAAAATCCTAGGTTATATATATCCGGAAATATAGACACTAAATAAATACTTAAAAAACAGATGATACTACATTTAGTACACTGGATCACGATCCAGGCCCAGAATCGAACCCACATGTGTTCACCCACTAGAGTAACGGAAATATTATCTCTCGCTTTGAAAACTGATAATACTTTAAAAGGGAATCAAAGGATGAGTTGATGACTATCTTATGATCAGCTGGAATAGTTACAATAAGACGTAAGAAACTTGTTTTTCACATCATTTTATTCTTAATAAGTGACAGTGTAGTATAACGTAGTGTAGGACGCTCTTCAACCCGGTGGGATGACGATTTGCGGAAGACTGCAGGCAGATGCTGGATGCGACAAGCCGAGGACAGGGCACGATGGCGTTCGTTGAGGGAGACCTGTATCCAGCAGTGGACTGAGATGGGTTGATGATGATGATGATGAAGTGACAGTGACCCAATACAATGTACAGTTTAGTACTTATTGTAATCGAGTATCCTTCGCTCATTAATTTCGACTAACAAACGTTTCAATCCGCCCCGGAATCCGTTAACAAGGTGATTAAAATTAATTAATTTTTATTACATATATATGATAAATTAATATGTACATATATTTAAATACACGCTTATTAAGTAAAAGTGTGTATGTGTATGTTTGCGTGGATGTCGGTGTGTTTATTTATTAGCTTGAAATATTTAAATTTATTTGTAACACGATTGTGGAATGAGCCACCATAAGAAGTTTTCTCGGAACACATGAGGTTCTTTATGAGAAGCGCAAGGGGAGGTCACCTTCAAAGCCGGTAAAACATTGGCCACTCCTCGGGTGTTGCAAACGTCTTTAGGCGTCGGAGACCATTTAACTTCAGATGGCATGATTGTAAAAATAGAAAAAAAAAATTCTTTATATAAAATTGACCCATTGCTCTAGAGGTTACAGATTACGAATAAGCGGTGTCTTTGTTTCTTTCTTTCGGTCTATAATTGTCTTTGACAATTCACAAAATCTCATTTGCATGGAATTTTACCAAAGAAAGTTCTTGTGGTTGTTTCATAAGCGCTTTGAGGCTAAGTAGATCGGTTACAATCAGCTGACCTTAGTTCCAGCCTTGCTTTTTACGAGATAAATATAGTCTTTATAAAAGCAACTGTTACATTGTAGCAACATTTCACATTAATAATAATAATAATAATCGACTTATTTATCATTTTACATTAAGGCCATTTCACATTAATTTGTAATCATTTGTTGCTTAACATTGAAAGAAAGAAGATAATTTTACCTATAATACTATTATAATTAATTACAAGTTCCCTTGTTGTTCTACTCTGGTATCATAATGGGGAGGCTGAAGACCATATTCTGGCACGTTGGCTAAATGTCAGATTCGGAGACTTCACACTATTCGCAAGACATGACGAACTTAAAGATTTTTTTTTCAAGCTCCCTTTTACAGTTTCAATACGTCTTAATTAATTCTGAAAACATATCATATAACTATGTGAACTCAAAGCTGCGCTTAGAAATTTAAGCCCCCGGACCAGACTATATCACCCTAAACATGAATGGTAACCTTAAATATAAAACATAGTATTTTAATTATAATTACTTAATTAATGTCGTGATTAAATGTACGGGATTTACTCATGCACGAGTATGTTTCGCGGGCTACGTGAGTTAAGTCGGTACATACATATGTATGTATGTATATAATCATGTGTATAAACACTGACGAGACATTGAATAGTCAAATAATTAATAATATATTCGTACCAAGCAAAGTTTGGATACGATATTATGTATTGTGAACAAATGAACTTTATTACTCCTTCCAATTACGTCAGTTGTAAGTGATATTAAATATGATTACGCCTTTATCTGTCGTCCGATCTGGCAGGTGTCAGAACTGCTAATGAATTTGGGTATTAAACTTGGCACACGAACAAAAAGTCACTGTATTAATAATATAAATTTCATAATAATGTTATTCACCTATGCAAAATTATATTTTATTTAATAGTAAACCTATGATATTTACTAAGTTTGATGTTTAGCACTAAGTTTAATAATATTCCTTCTTGTTGACATAAGCTTCCAAAACCCTATATCTGCGCTTAAAAAAATTTCTTTTCGAGTAACTTAGTACTAATAATTAGTACTAATACTTAGTACTAGACTGTCACTGATTGTACAAGTACATTTTTCGACGCCAAATGGACTGATACCAACTAAGGAGAGTTTAAATGGGAACTACTTTATATAAGTAGGTACCACACAACTTAAATTTTCTTAAACAATTTAAGAAAATTTTTATGAAGGTATTGTCAAAAAGAATGTTCAGAAATATATACTCATAAAATAATATTTTAAAGCTCAAACATGAACATCGCTCAACTCAATATTATCTTTAGTAACGTTGGCACGTCAGCCGGCCATGTAAATAACGCTTTGACACTTGTTGAATGTCCACGGGACACGGTACAGTAATTTAATCAGTACATATTAAAGTAAACATTTTAACAATTTACATTACTTATATACGTATGTATACCTTATATTTTTTGCTTACTTAACACTGCCTTGTTGGTTCAGTAGTTAGGCCGTTAACCCACGTGCGTTTTACAAGCGTTGGCGTTTTTCCAACGTCTGCGCAGCGACAACGCTCGGTCTTCTGTATAACCTGCCGTAGTATATGTGTGTGGTCTATGATACTATAGCCTTTTTGAAATCCAGCTTGTTCGGTAGGCTGGAAGACAAGTTTGTCTGTAATACGAGTGGTCAGGAGAAAGGCACATAACAGAAAAAGGAAGTAACATAGTCAATTTTGGGAAAATCCTTTATGGGCCAATCGATTACAAGAAATTGAGTATTTCGCAGTGTACTCTAATCGTATTAAAAAATAGTGAACTGCGAGCTCACGTTGCGAAATCGCAATTTCAACACTTGCCACTAGAACACTTGCGACGTCAACCTCGCGTCTGCGCAGCGTTGACGTCGGAGAAACGCCAACGCCGGTAAAACGCCAGTGGTCTAGTGGCCTTAGAGACTGACTGCTGACCGGGATTCGTCGGTTTGATTCCCAAAAAAAATAAATATTGTGTTTTAATGTAAAATTATTTCTACTAACACACTGGTACATATTTAGGAATTTATGTAACTACATACTAGTATGTACGGTTATCAGCCATTTAATTACAGCAGATGCCCATATTATTTTGGGTAGAAAAAAAATTAAGCTCTACTGAAAACTCTCGTAATTCTATTGATTTTTAGTGTGATTTAATTGAATATTTTTAAAATCCTGACATGCATGTACATTTATGACACGAACTAAAAATAGGTACCTACGACTTTTGCGAGCCGAGCCCGAATTCAATTACTTGGCTGATTTTGACAGAATTCGGCCTTAATTTTGCAACTTAAATATACAACATAGCTTGTCGTGGACACTATAAATAACGCAGTGACACTTGTTGGACATTCACGTGACGGCGACGTGACCGAGTAATTTGGGCGGTGAATCATTTATCCAGCCGCGTGTAAACGTTGCTAATTGGTGTCATTATTCATTAGTGCTCTAAGCTGTGACAGTTATTAGAATGGATATAATATTCAGTAACAATAAAGAGCGATACATCAAAATAAATGTTGCGGTTGCAAAGTAATTGAAAGTTTAATCTTCGGTCTGTTTTCCTTAATGCATTAGGTACTGTGCTATTCCAGTGTTCACTTGCGATCGATGCTTCTGGATATTACGTATTTCAAGAATTTATTTATTTATTGCCATCGTGTCAGCAAAATACTAAACACAGATACTAGTGACATACAAGCAATTTGAGAAAACAAATGATTGTTTGCTTACTCATTCAGGTTCAAATTTAATATGTTCCATATATTTGTGTGTTTGAAGCTTAAAATGTGTCTCTTAAACAAGAAATTAATTTGCCGTATAGCCGTAATACGAGTATGAATTAGGGTTGTATCTTTATTTTCTACTGCAGCATTAGTTAAGTATCCTAAAAGTGTGCCAATTAGACTGTAAATGTGCCAAATTAGTCCCTGAGATAGATATTTCTATGAAACTTGTAGTCTATCAATTTAAATTGTAATCGTGTACATTTTAACATTAAAAATAACATGAAAAATAAAGCAAAAATTGCTAAATTGTTCAACATTTTTAACATTCAATAAATTGAAATAAACATAAGCAATACGCACTGTTCAGATATTACAAAACAACATAAAAACAAATTTAATTATAAAGTCATTACTGCTACATGTATCAACGACTTGATGATAATTATCAAAGAATAATTCAGAATAATTAAAACTGGGAACATTATAAAAAGACAGAAGCGTATACGCTTACATAATGACAGCCTCATTTCAATATCTTTCATTTAATCTAAAATACTTAAATATATGTAATTTCTATAAAATTTATATTCATATTATACAATAACGAATGCTACAAATTTGGACCGCGACTTCTTCTGATATTGTTTTAAATTAAACATTTTCATTTATTGAGAAACACATAACCATTTTTTAATCATAATTAAATATCAAATCACAATTAAATATTAAATAGAGACATTCTGCCAAAAAAAATCGTTAGACACATTAAATGCTTGCGTACTATCATACCTATATCACGTTGGGATAGTTAGAGACTTAGAGGATTTCATTACACTATTAATTATATTATGGAAGAAAAATAAATTTCAAATATAAACAAGTGAGAAATACGTAATTTAAATTTAAGTATCATGTATTTTCTTGTATTATAATTTATTAGCTATTCAACTATGAGATACCATTTAGCGAGGGTTATATTTTACACCAACACTATGGTAAAGAAAACATTTTATGGATACCAATGATTATTAACTTATAATTTTAAATGTAAATATGTTATTCTGTGAATTTATCACCCATTTTACGATTCATACTATTTACATTCAATTCATTGCATATGTAATGTAATATACAATGTTCAATTAATGTTTAATTCATTATCAAGACAACGTCCCTTCAAAGTGTTAATGTAACCAGTTTTTTTATAGTTACTACGTAAGTACTTGATTTTTTTGTTCACGAAATAACCTTAATGTGCGCATGCTGTAATAAATCAAGAGACATTTAAATGAAATGTCAAACGAATTGGTCGTAAATAATACATAATTATGTACAATCGGAATAGGAAATGTAAAAATATTAATTTATAAAATAGTACTGTTATTAATTTGCTGCGTCCAATTGTTTTACAATGTAGATATGCTAGTGTTGTTCGTGATCGAGATTCGGCCATCGCTATGTGAAAGCAACGCAATTGTTGACTTGTTTGAAATTGGAATTGGAATTGAAATTTAGATGTAGAAAAATGTTTAATTCTGAAAATGCCATTATAAGGGAGGTTGGGGTAGCTAACATAAGATCATGTAGAGTTAATAATAACAAGGGTTGGTCTGTTGGTCTATTTTTTTCAGCGAGTGTGGATTTGTTTAGTTGAGCTCCGTAATGTAATTTACTTTAGTAACAAGGAAAATATGAGTACTACGAATGTAGGTGCTAAAAGTTATCGAAAGCAAGGTGCTGCCCATGGGGTTAAAAATTAACTCATTAGTTGACTTGATTCAAGCACAAGAAGTAAAAATACATGTGTTAGTTTTCTCAAACCTCGAGCAACAAAAAATGGTGAACCGGGTAAAGTAGACAATAATAGCGAAGATGGCAAGCATAGAAAGAATGAGAAGGTGCCGATGTCTACCGTCTACGAGTACTACAAGTCTACTATCAAGCCAATAATGACGCGTCGACGTTTTCGCAAAGCAGAGACGATATTCGTGTACCTACCTATATCCGACCTGAGGCGGCTACTACCGACGCTAACAACGGTGAGTCAGCGCAATGCACCTATGCTCAGACGGCCGTCGTTGTGGGGATAACTGCCCCTTCACCCGCGCCCTTTCATTGTCATCCTTCGAGCTTAGCAGCGCAAACGCAAACAAACGTTTTGGCGACTGCAAGTACATCGACGAGTCAAGCAAATGGCGTTTTAAGCGGCGAAAAAGAAAAGGAGCAATGGATTACAGTGACGCGACGAAAACAACATCGACCTGTTATAAGAGGAACAGGTGAAATAGATATCGGGCTATCTGTAGTTGAAAAAAAAAGATCAATACACTTGTGGTCATTGCATAATAATACGACGATCGGGAACGTTCAGGAATACATGAATAAAAAAAAAACCCTCTGAAATTCCGTACGATGTTCAAAAATTACAATTACAACATAGTAATTACGCATCGCTTGTGATAACAGTTCCCGAAACTGTTTGTAGGTTCTTTATGTCAGCCGAGAACTGGCCGGCAAACATAAGATTGAATGAGTGGTTTCGGAATTGACAGGCAGTGGATAGATGGAAAATTTGAAAACGATTTGGATCGTACGAAACAGGATATTCTGATGTATTGCTAAACTGTCCGCGGGCTACCAACAATGCTATTTAACCTGTCGATGGCAATTACGGCCTCACAGTCAGATGTATTTCTTTTAACAGAAACCTGGCTGACGCTGAGTATTAGTGATACTGAAATTGTTCCCAATAGATACCATATCGTTGGAGCCGACAGGGCTGGCTCAAGAAAGGGAGGTGGTGTGGCTATAATAGCGCCACCAAAATATGTGCTGCGTTGTATTGATGTCTCAAATGTACCTAAGTGTTGTGAGTTTGCTGCTGCCAATTTAGTAAGGCGTAATAATCTAATATTCACAGTAGTCTGCACATACATTCCACCGCACACGGAAGAGGAAGTAAATAAATTATTTAAATCCCGTAAAGTATTTAAATCCCGGTCAAAACAAACGATTGTGTTATAAACTTGAGTACTTCTTCTTGCTGTATATTGTATTCAATAAATAAATATGTATAAATATTCAAAAAATGATAAAGTCTGCCTACTTAGCGTTCCGTTGGCCGTGTGTAAATTCTCCCAATACTTTATTATAAATTCAAGTACTAATGGATGCAGAGGTAAAAAATTAATAAAAATTAATAATATCCCTACATTGGTTCGTATAACTTTTTCTGTAATGTTCTCCCGCGTTAAAATGCTTTGTCTTCCTAATCGGATTCAAACTCATGCGACCATGACCTTAAATTTTTTCATTTAATTGGTCAAAGCTTATTGTGTGGGCAAAATATGTGGGCGTGCACACACGTGCATGTTCCTTTTATTTCGCTTATTTTCACAACAATGAACACGCCCGATTATTTTAATGCATCTTTTTAACATATTATCTGTCAAAAAATATGAATGTTCTTTTCTGAATTAATTATTTTACTATAAATTAAATAAGATTATATGAAGAATATATTATACGTACATTATATAGTCAGATGTGTACATAATATGTTTAATAATTATGCGCGTAATTACAACTGCACTTGCAATTTTTTTCTCCGTCAACTGTAAACAAACATGACACTGCAGACAGAATAGGGGTTAAAGAAAAATAAACGGCAGGTGTACCGAAATAAAAAATTAAAGAGATTATATTAACCCAAAAAAAAAAACAGTAATAAGACTTTTTAAAATTGTACACGTTAGCAAACAACAGAGCAAAGTCGACAGTTGACAGCGCGCGTGACATTGGAGCTTTCGCGTAACATCTGACAGTTGACAGATTACGTGCGGCTTGCGTGGTGCTGCGCGGGATGATAATGCATTAAACTTAATCCCTCTCGAGCAGAAATTTATAGTACAATATTATACCGCGCCGCTTATAAAATATACAAACTACACACGTATAAGCTTTATTGATAGCTTTTTATATTATGACTTACTTTTGGGTATAGACATACAATGGTTGTAGAGACAGATCTTTGCTTAGTAATATATTTAATGTAATGTTTTTATGTAATGTTACCGTGACTGTTTCATGCCAAAGATTTTGCAGTAAAATCCGATTTTCATTCGTATACAAGTAGTTACAAACATTTGAACAATATTATTCTAAAATATTAGGTACAATTTATTCATATTATGCGTAATAATTAATAAAAGCGATATGGTTACACATTTATGAGTAATCCTCTTGAACAACTGCAAATATAACCTCTTATTTTACACAGAGCGCACATTGTCGACAGCTAACGGCGCGGATGACATCGAAGCGGTCGCGTCACATCTGACAGTTGACAGATTACACACGGCTTGCGGGTAGTAACAGATATTGTTTAATCCCTCTTCCCGTGCGAATACGCGTGATCTGGTAAAAATTATGTTGTCTGATTCTATTTATATTTTCCTGAATAAAAAGCTTTGTGAAACAACAAAGTAAAATACGAGTAAATGATATGCAAAGAATAATAATCTGTGCTTGTTGATTCTTTCATCTGACTCGAGAAGTCAAAGCATTGATAACTCCTATATGAAATCTGTTTAAACTTTCACAGCCAGCTTTGTCTATTATACAAGTCTACGATCTGGCATGTTTCACTATGTATTTTTTATAAGTGATTCATATGGATCAAAAATGTATACGAGTAGGTACATGCTTACATATAACTTATTATTAAAGTGTTGCATATTAGCAATTCGTTTTTTAATTACACATACAATGAAAGATCTGTCGCGAAATGTAGTAACTTCGTAGGGGTTAAAATGGAGCGTGTCGTGTTTGTTTGCCTTCCTTCTTTTTCCACTTACTTCTACAACAAAAGCGCATCATTGCTGAGTGGCAGAACACTTGCAGAAGTAATGCCACAAGCAAATATTACATAAAGGATTCTTAATATGGGTGTGTATAAAATAAGAAATATTTTATTAACGCTATGGTTTTTATGTACTTGTTGGACACGTGTACCCAGAGAAATTGTAATTAGTAAACAAATAAAAACTTTTATTTTCAGAATCATGAAAAACATATTCAGACATTTAGGTTTAACAACAGCTATATTTATACATTTAAATTATTAAGCCGTGATAATCCAGTATTTTAGAATTCAGTCTTAATTTGAGGGTGCTGATTTCAAACCTTTACAAAAAATATGGAGGAAGAATGAAGGAAAAAGGGCGGAAAAAGTCCGTGACGAAATCCAACACTTCAGGGTTCTCCGTAATGTACTCTAAGGCGTGTGAAGTATGCCAACCTGCATTTCTTTATTTGGTAAACATATGCCAAAATCCTTTTCATTTTAAAAGCACACGCGTATTCAAAGATAGAACGATATAATTATGTAGTTATGGTTTGATGGTATACAAATACATATAAATAAAACTTTACTTGCAGCCATCTGCTTATTTTGTATCGTAAATGACACTGTTATGACACACAAAATACATAAGTCGAATACCTACTTCAGAGCTGTATCTATTCCAAACATATTCAATGGTTATTCATCTCTACTAAATCCCAAATAAACAACATATTTGACATTCTTTTGACATTCACGACTGGAGGACGTCAATTGTGCGATCAATCAAAACATGTCAGTAACGTATTGTGTTGATGCTTTTGTGTGTTTGAAATGTATTAGAATGTAACTTGTTAATGTAACTTGTTTGTTGTGGGAATGCTGGCTGTCATGGCCGTACTCTGATGTTTATTTAATGTTTTGTAAATATGTTATACATGTTACCAAATTATTTACCGGTTTTACCCATGTTTAGTTTTCGGAGTTGTCCGACAAGTTTGGGACCTAGCCGGTCCTTTATCAAGGACGGGATTTACATAACAATGTGTTGTTAAATTACTCTGTAAAATAGAAAATATCACGTCTATTATAACTTTTGTTTCTTTTCACTAAAGTAGGATAACTATTATTAGCTAAACATGCTTATTGTGGACAGTTGACTGTAATTTTAATTTTCAAGTCGATGTTAAAAAATATATTTCAAAATATTAAGAAAGTATACGACGTTGTAACAATCGAATTCATTTCGAGAGTACCAGTAACTTATTACCATTGGTTAACATTGATTAACTCAAAATACACTATCATTTACATATTTAATAGACGTCATATTCAGATTAATAACCACAATATAACGTCGGTGTTGTCACCTACACAAAAAATATTCAATCTAAATATACAAGGTGGGCCTTAATCAACGTCAAACAACGCATTTCAACGGAAAAAAAACACCATCTGTCAACTGTGCTATTAACCAACAGAACACAAAAACGTAAAGCAGCGCGAAATGAACCTACTATTCCCGTTTCACGGATTACAGAAGGTACAGACGGGGAAAAAAGCGCTGCCGACGCGGTGGGCGCAGTCATGCGTCATAATTTTGACAGCGCGGCTGACAGGTCGGCTGACAACTCGACTGACAACTGGGCTGACGGGTTCAGCCGACGCCCGCTCGGATTATGCGGCTTGATGGATTAATTCGCTCGCCAAGGGTATCAGATGGAATTTACTCGGGCCGCCATAATGAGAATTGTTTCTTGATTATTTGACGTGCGATAATGAGCGGTTTTTAGTGTGGTCGTTTTTAATGTGATTCCAGGGCATGTATCTCTCCATTTTAGTTAATGTGAGAAAAATCTTAAATCCAGGGTAGTATGATATTATATTTTCTTATGGTTGACGCTAAAATTGTCTCTTATAAGTGACTATTAAGCAATGTCTTGTCTTATTACCATATCATTATCTGTGAAAAACAACAATGAATGCCTACTTTAGTTATCTAATGCAGCCACGAAACTTGCCGATTATATTCCACGTTAAAAAGTTGAATTTGATACCTATTCACCGGAGCAAAGAGAGATCGCACGGCTAGTAATTATTACACAGTAGTAATAAATATTTCAAAATTATAAAACAGGAAAAAAATTTAATTTGTTTTGTATATTTTGCTTAATATGATTTAAATTTATTTTAACATTAGCATTGCGATAAATATTCGCAACTTATTTAAGTCCGTCCATTTACACATGTAGCGATAAGTCGCATCGCTCGATCGTGAAACACATCGTAACGATCTTTTGCTCCTGTCTCTCCTCATATTGAACGGATAGTCTAATATTCTTATAATAAATAATATCTATTAATTTTCGATTATAATGATGATTTTTTATGATGACGACTTAACTTGCGATCTAAATGTGCACAATTTTGTCCTCGTTCCGATCCGACTGAAACGATCAATCGTGACGACAAATCGTCACGTCTATGGATACCTTCATACATTATAAATGTTGAATTGTAATTAACGCATGTAGAGTTTGTAGCAAATTACATTTAAATACATGTATTTGTAAATATATGTATGTGTACCAGAAACTACTTATGAAACGTATTATGAATATTGCATGAAGTATTTTAAATAAATTATTATAATTATTATTGGACGAACAGTCTTTAGATCTGCCTCATACTGATATAGAGAAGATACTTATTTGAGCCCGTTATTGTCTCAGACGTGAATAACATATCCGTGTAGTATACTATTACTAACATTTAGAACTATATTT
>DWDT01002043.1:0-14482 GCA_018245595.1 Microceris scylla | reverse complement strand
GTGAACTGTCACAGGTCGTCAGTAATAAACTAACTCTTGTGAAAGACAGTCGTTTTATTTGCTAGCGATACACTACAGATTATCTTTGTTATAATGAACACTATGTGGATTTAAAAGTGTTGAAGTTTATATCCTTAGACAAAGCCGTTAGTTCGACATATCAAATTGTCATTACACCTTAACAATCGTAACTTCGAATCGAATCGAATCGAATTGTATTGATTGTATCAGATTGAAGATCCGAATCACGTTTATGTGTCTAGAGATTGAAATAGATAGTCGAACAGTAGCTAAACCTACAAATGACTGTAGATGGATCGGATGTAGGTATGTACGGGTATGTATGTGTAAATCGGAAACAAGATATTCTTCAAACTAAAACATTTGATCTGATGGCTGAATCAGATCAGTTGTTTAATATTTTCTATAGTTGCGTATAGATATCGCTCGGGTGTAATAGCAGCCGATTTAAATTTTTTTTTCGTTCTAGGAAATTTGATCAAACAGCAATTCCAGCGAGCGAATCCCTATTTGCCAGCAGGCTCGCGGACTAGTTTAGCTGTTGGCGAAAAAACATCGTCTTTTTTCGTGTTATCCGATCTGTTCGATTTTTAAAATCACGTCACGGTAATTTTTGGTCGCCGTCAAATATGAGGCCTTAGGGACGGCCACAATAATAAAAAAATTAAATATGCATTACTTCAAGCGATTATTACTAAACGAAACGAATTTTCCTAATGGTGCAAAGTTTATAATAATTTGACATTTTGTATTATTTAGTGAAAAAACCATTTTTTACCGGTTAATAATTTAATTCATAGGTATTACTGACTGGCTAGCGAGCTATGTTCCATTTTTAAATTTAATTACATTAATCCAACCACATCGCATGCCTAAGAGCGGCCAGCCTACCCATTTCGCATTTTAAATCGTTATTATTCGAATATTAGAATCCAGTAAATATTTATTAACAAAATAGGTTGAATTCCAACACAAGAATATACTGGACATTCCAACAAACCACGACTGGATATTTTATCCATATGTAATATCACGAGAGACAGAACTAGTTAAAGTACAAAGTAATATACATGTTTAACTAGAGATATTTTTGCAAAAATAATAGGTACATGTATGAATGCGACTGTTACATAAATTTATTAGTCTGCTCACCGGGAACGTATCCATAGCAGGATGACACCTACCCGTTATTCCGTCCAAATAACCACCAAACGCGATGACGAAAATGTGCAGGGAATTTTGTAAATTAACACACGTGTCGACGTTGGCATGTCGTTTGGAGAGTTTTTACGATACCAGTAACGATGTGACCGTTGGTTCGTTTGAAGTTAAAAATCGTAAATATATATCCGTCTAGGCTTCAGGTGAGACCAATTTCTGGAAAAGGGTTCGTTTGTTTATTAATTCATTCAAAGTTTCATTCCATTAGGAAGTTGCCTGTGTCAAATGTAATTTCGTCAAAGTAAAGAGAGACAGAGAACCAAAGTCACCGAGATAACTCAAAGGATTAGCTCGCTGAAGTGGCAATGGGCTGGGCATATCTGCCGGAGATCCGACAACCAATGGAGTAGGCGAGTTCTGGAGTGGAGATCGTCAACTGTGTCTCGGCAAACGTAGTGTAGGACGTCCTCCGGCCCGGTGGGATGACGATCTGCGAAAGGCTGTAGGTAGATGCCGGATGCGACAAGCCGAGGACAGGGCGCGATGGCGCTCATTGGCGGAGGCCTATATCCAGCAGTGGACTGAGATAGGCTGATGATGATGAAAGAAAGACAAAGGAGAACAAAAATAAAACAATTGTCAATTTGAACTCGGATATTCGCGATATTACAGATATGTAGGTATGTATGTGCAATTAACGAAGTGATTATATCGGACGGGATGGAATATCGGAAATGTACTCAGTAGTTGCTTACGTCCGATCTATTTAACGATGATGTATTTGCGATACCGAATCGCAAAATTTACAGTGCCTGTACCATCCTGCCTTTTGGCGCCATGCTGTCAAAGAGCGCAATTTATATTATTTGCAGAGTTAATAGAGAGATAAACAATTTGGTTGCCATAGTGTCAATATGCACAACGAACTGTTTATGATGTTGACTGATGTCGTCGTAATAGAGGAATTGCAGAATAAATTTATTTGCTATTTGTCCGGAAAGCGTATCGCACCAGTAGATGTCAATAATTAGATGTTTCAGACGATTTCAAGCATCACGCGCACGAACACACACACACATGCAAATGACCACGCACGCGCTCACACACACACACACACACACACATATATAAGTTACAGAGGGGTACCTCTGTCTTTGTTTCAGTGTCATCGGAGTATTTATCTTATTTATATAATTCAATTGTACATCATAATTTATTTTGTCTATTTATTATTACTAAAAATTTTGCAATCAACGGTAATGATAGATATTTTATTCAAATTGGTGAGAAAAGCCAGTTAGCCATTATATTCCTATCTTAAACGAAACTGGCGTATCGGTATAATAAAAAATATTATTATGCTGTTTGCTACATTCAGTAACTAGGAATTAGCCTCATGTTGAGTTAATTGCAGTTTGTCCACACTTTCACTTTCATAAATTTTTAGTACTTGATGCAGATGCACAGTCCCAGTTAGAGTACTATACATAAGGTGCGAGTGCAATAAAATTCGTGTTTAGTAAAGTTAATTTATTGGAACAGCGCGCGACCATCGTGCGCGACAATACATAGTTTTTGCACAGTCTTAATTACATAACTAATGTACGTATCCTTACAGCGGGATATATGTTAAATGAATTATATTTAGGAGCATAATGTATTATGAAGTTACACGAATAACCGATTAAACAAAACGAGACATTCATAGGTCACGTATCCAAGAACTAGCCTCTCACTTGAGACGTCCTGGGCGAAGACACAAACACACTTTCATTCAACTCCGAAATATAACTGTATTTTTATGTTTGATATTTTAACCAAGGGGACTCCTAAGTCTGATTATTTTTGTCCTTCAAATATTCATTGTCCATAAAATATTTTTTTAAATCTACATTAATACAAAGAGAAGCGCGAATTATAAAATCTACATTAACACACGTACAATACTTAGCTCGGGTATGTCGGAAACAGTGAAAATTCTATATTTCTCGTTTCTGTTTTAAGACGCGAAACTTTTCAGAGGGATTATTGCTATTGTCCCGAGAGCACGGTCTCCACTTGCAATTTGAGCACGGTTTTCAGGAACGTTATTAGTGTTTCAAACAGCTTTGTTAGTGTTCCTTAGTGCGCTACTGGAAATATTATATTGCAGATTTTAATCGATGCTACTGCTCCGCTGTACACTAATTGTTCGTATTCAGATATGCGAGAGGAATTTACGAAATTGAAAACATGCACACATGAAATATACTATTTTAATATACATATATTTTATTTAATCATCAGTTTCATAAATAATGTTGTAAATTTGGAAGTGAATATGAACTGAACATTACCCCATTAGTGTGGAAGTTTTGACGTGGTAGTTGGTTTGAGTCTTATATAACGTTCTTTAGCCGTACACTTTTATTGTAGCTTTAACTAGTTGAACTTAAATATAGCCGAAAATGTAATCATTAAAATTATAAAAGCTAATGGATCATATTTTAAAACAATTGTAATATATACATTTTGCGCACTATACTAATTGTAACCGACTCTTTATTATCATCTCTAAATGTCTCGAACTATTTCATGGCTGCAACAATACTGCACTAAAATTTTATATGAATTGCCAAATAAAAAGTCATTAAACAATTAGTCCACATTTCTTGCAAAGCTTTAAAGATCACATTTAATTGCCAACGAATATTTGCAATAAATAATTACCTTACGCTGTATTCATAAAGGACAGGTAACCCAGGAAGTGATATTTATTATTTCCGACATGAAGATACCGAAAATAAAATACTTAGGTATACTTCGACAAATACAATTTTATCATTTCTAAATTATCAAAAGTATTTGATACGTATAAAATATATATTATCAAATGATAACAAGCACTTTCAATTCAATAGACACAAATACAGCTGGAGAAGCATTCCAGTTCCGTACTGCGAGCTTTTATGTGTTCTCACCGCAAAGCTCGAAACTTCCACGTATTCACATAGATATGTTTCCATTTCAACTGTCGTTTTGGTTTCAATCTCCACTGATACGTACAACATACAACTGGTATTAAATTGTATGGTTATTATAATATAGTAAGGGTATTACATTTGACTAGTGAGATAATAAATAATTATTGACATAAAAATCTCGTCCATAAATTCGTTGAATAAATTCGTCAAAATTTCATTGTTGTTATTCAAACTGATATTGAATTTTCCCTAAATATCTCGCCCGGGGCTTCTTCGAATTGTAGACGATGCGTTTTCGGACGAATAGTTCCGGTGCATTCCGGCCCAAACAATGCCACAGCGGGGGTTCTACATCCGGCTTTGTGCTCCGAGGTTCCATGATTGTATATGTATCGTTACTATGTAACAGGCGCTGGTGTTAAGCTTCGAACTCAGGATTGCAGCACCCGATCTCTAATATTGTTAAATTGTTACAATATTTATAATTATTTATAGTTATTTTCATGGGCTTATCAAACAAATTTTTCGCTGTAATTGGTGGCATGTCCAAAAAAAGTTAATTATGCCTATACCTAAATTAAAAAATGGGTAAATGCTTTTTTAGTATTTATTAGCAATACTAAAAATTACCTCCAGTTCCGCTTACGTATGTATACAATAATGAGAAAACTATACTTTTCCTACTAGCTTTTACCGTCTACAAATAATCACTATACATCAGTTAGTCTCCCTTTTAATTTAGACTTTTTCTCATTCCTGTATTGTATTTGGCTCGGTGGGATGACGATCTGCTAAAGGTTGCAGGCAGATGCTGGATGCGACAAGCCGAGAACAGAACGCGATGGCGCTCATTAGGGGAGGCCTATGTCCAGCAGTGGATTGAGATAGGTTGATGTTATTGTTGTATTGTATTTGAGCCAACTTTTGGGCATTTAATTAAATAAGTTATCCTATCCTATCTTGAAGTACCTAAAACCTAGAATTGAGCAAAAGACCAAACATAATTTGTGTTAAGCCCACTTGGTAGTCACCAAGTGATCTTTAAATCTGCGTTCAAGTTATAATTTACGAGCATTACTTCCGGTGTTTTTTTATTGTGACATTCATAGCGTTCGAGCAGTGGGAGTTCCAATGCTCAAACTATATGTAGGTCATATAATTATATGCGGCCTGAAACTCTATTATTTGAGCCATGTATAATATACAGTTACAGAGGAAAGTAACTGTGTCAAATAAGTTTTTAATATTTGGGTACTAGTAGTACTCATATAGACGGCAAGGATCAACATATAAGACACATCAACATAATATCTCACTACATCCACACTATGAACTCCAGACTACGGAATCATATACAATTTGCTTGGAAACGTAATAAAAATGGATTTTTAATTTAATCAAGTTAAATTTGTTTTTACTTTCACCGTGCAAGTTACTTCTCTGTCCCGAGAGTTTTCCACGAAGGTACATATGTCTCAGTTTATTTTTCATACGTTCGTTTCGTTTCCACACGATAGAATGGCTTTGAAGTTTCTAGTACATTACGTCACTGTAATATAAAGCTTTGAGGTGAGTGTACAGAAATTCATTTCATTTAAAAAGAGCGCTAATACGGAAAATGTTTGAGACTATTGCAACGATAACAGTTTAATTAGTACTTTGATGGGACTATTTTATCATCATTAGTCTTCGGATGCCCACTGCTGGATATAAGCCTCCCCCAATCGAGGCCCCTCGTACCGATCACGGGAGAAGCCTATTTAATACTCCGAAATTTTAAGTGAACACGCTGAATATAATAGCGACGCGGAAATGATGTAATGCGTCGCAAGACAGATTATTATTAGACGACATTAGCACTGATTCACTATCGACTGTTGGAGAGACGCTGACACTGCATGAACTTTGAGACAATAGAATTGCAATTCAACAGTTACAAGAAATTTCCTTTGAGATTATTTGTCTGCAGGTGCAATAGACAGATGAAAAGCGATAAAACGGCGCTCAAATATGAATTTAAGGAAAAATGCACTAAGGAAGTTCTTATAGTTGACTCATATTTTTTCCGTTGATTCATACTTGTCTAGAAGGAATCTAGAATAAGGTATATTTAGTATAAGTACTAAGACAATTAAGTCACGTACTAACTTTATTTGTACCATTGTGTTATGCATCTGCGCGAGGTTCTTGCCAAAAGTCAAATTGCGCATAAAACGCTACAATTTCGTCCTTGGCGCTTGCAACGCAGCGCACAAGTCTAATTGTAAGCATATTTACTGGTTATCAAATAATTCCTTTTATTCTTTCGCTACATCACTGTTTTAGTTATTAATATTATAAATATCAAATCAAGTGTCCTTCACTAAGTAACTCAGTATTAAGTATAGTTGAGAACGCAAAGTTACAAGTAACGTAATAATTACTATCTATGGATTTCACGAGAATCTTTTTAAATTCAGCGAATTTTCGGGTTTAAAAAAAGCAATAATTAATTTTTATTAAATATTTATTGTTAATTATTAAACATTTAATACTATTTTATAATTAATAAATATATATAGTAAGTGCAGATCTAAATAAAGCCTCTTTAAAACGCGTAATTTTTCTGTTTTAACGTTCATTTCCACTAACGCTCCGTCGGTCCTTTGACAAAAACGTTCGACACGAACAGGCACAAAGGCCAGCACTGAGACGTGACTTCGCTATCGTCACACGTCCGAGCTCGGGCCGATTGTGGAGCGTTGCTATTAACAAAAAAACAGAATCGATGTTTTTTCGCCGCTGTTTTTTCCCCTCCCGACCACATAAGTTATTACCAGATTTTTTAAATATATATTGGCTGTACTGAGAATGACTAGACAGGGCAAATGTTAATATTTTCACCGACCATGGAATTACAAATCACTAGAAGTGCCAGTGTAACATTCATTATATCGAATAGATCTTACTAACTGTGTGTTATGGAGTACGTTATTTCCTCCATTAGTTAGTTCCATTAAATTGTGAACAAAACTAGAGCTTTAGTATTTTGCAATTTAAATAGTTTAAGAGCTGACATTTTAAAAGCCTTACGTTATATTAAAATAAAAATTAATCTTTTTTTATTCTAATACGACAGAAAACATTCTCAACTGCATAACGTCGCTGAACAACTTGATAATTGGGTTAACAAACTTCGAAGCCCACGATTTGAGCAACATAATTCAGTAAAGCGCCTTTTGACACACGAGTACTAATATACACACGTTGGGAACTGAACAACTTTGTAATTACATTCTGTAACTGTCCATTTTAATATCCGTCGTGATAATAAACATACAACAATGAGAGTTTAAACAAAAAAATCCCGTATATTTTTGCCTACAATGTTGTGTATTTAAATTAACTGACATCGAGACTGTTGCTGTAAAACATACAGTTCAACTTTGTAATTGCTTTATTATTTGTGGTCGCACGAATGTTGAGAGAAATACCAAAGTAATTAACAGAGGGCAAGCAATGTTAGATATCACGAAGACAACACTGTCGTGAACATACAGATGTGGATTGTCCACAGTGTGACCACAGCGCAACCAATGCTTTGTTGTTATTGTAGCATTTATGACTCGAGGATAATTCTGGATTATGGAATAAAAACATTTTATAGACTATTTTCAAACTCACTTTCAATATCGAATATTCAGACTCCTTGGCGTTTTCGAGAAGATTCAAACAGAATATATAACATCAGTTGTCAATGTAGACGACTTAGAGTATTCTTTTATAACTCTGAATTATACATGTTTTTAAATGTTGAAATAAACTACATTGGAATGGCCTCTAAGACTAGCATAGGTATGTTAAATAGATTTTTCTAATTGTTAATGAACAATCTCATTGATTAACCTTAACAAGTATTCTTTAATACTTTTTGAGATCTATCCTAGGAGAGTTACACATCTCTTATATATACAGGTTACGTTGAAACGTCTATGTTCCAATCTCTTTACCTATTACGCCCATGGGATGGGACGAAGCAATAAGAACCCAAAAGCTTTACGGTAGTAAATCGCCAGCAGAATCTTGATTAAATTTTTTTTGAAAATAACAAATGTAATTACATAATTTATCAGTAATACCAATATTTAATAGTCAATTATTTCATAATTCGCTTGCACAATTTAATTTTTTTTTTGCGGGGGACACAAATGTATTAGTTAAATCTTATATATAAAAATGAATGTTTGTATGTATGTTATCGATTAACTCAAAAACTACTGTAGCGATTATTATGAAAATTGGTATATATATATGTATTTTTCCACGGGGAAGGTTTGTGTAATATGCTCATTGATGCCACTCGGCACCTGGTGGCGCTGCAGAGTAGCAACTTCTGCCCCGTTCAACCGATTGTCATGAAAATCAGTATGATCATGTATTTTGACACAGGGGAAACGAATATGATATTTGTATTAATGTAAGTTACCACCAGATGGCGCTTCCATGTATCAGGTTCAATACTGACTGACTAATAGATATCTATACGAATACGTATAAATATAAGTTCCAAAAATATATTATTGGTGCGATAAGTAAAATCTATATATATAAAAATGAATGTTTGTCTGTATGAACTCAAAAACTGCTATACCGATTATTATGAAAATTGGTATGTATATGTATTTGTATGTTGGCGTAGCAACGTGCGCCGGGTACAGCTAGTATTGTATAAAATGTTTAGCTTTCTGCACTCCATGTCATTACTTTAACAATTTTAAATCTCATTTTATTCCGGTCTCGCGCTATCTTTAGAAACGGGTAGGAATATTTCTTTTCACGTCTGAATATATAGATACCGTTATATATTTTACATTTCTGTTATAGGTAATTGACATAACTGTACACACGTTCATCTTGTTTATAAATTTTTGATAGCTTCAACGCCCAAATTAAGTCGTAAATTTCAATCATTATTAACAGACATCAGTCGTAAATAATGTCGATTTTTCAACTAACGGTAGAAATAAACAGACAGATTAACTGTATGCACTCTCGCTTTCCAGCGTGGCTCTTTTAGGTTACAAAAATATAGCTAAATAGGTATTCTCGAAGATTTAATGTTACACACCTAACAGAGATTCGTTTATAACTAACAACATGTAAAACTAAGCCTTTTCAGTACCTACAGATGTTCAAAATTTTTGTATAACATTCTTTAAATGACGATATCTACAGCAGTCATCAAGCTACTTGTGGAATATCTACAACTGTTGTTTATACCATTTACAACAAATGTTATTAAATACATCCACATATTTTTTAAATTACGAACGTCATCCTTGTAACCGCAAACTATGCCGTATCTCACTCATATAAGACTGTATTTTGCTAAAGAAAATCTTAATATGTCTCCTGCAGGCTATCCCTTACCTTCAATATACGGCACCCAGGTGTAGAACCGACCCCGGAAGGGCCTGCGGTCGTATGCTGCACATTGTTCTGCACGGCCATCCCGTTCTGTTCCAGCACATGGCTGTATATAGAATGAAGAGATTGTTAACACTATACAGTAGGTAGGTACCTCATTACATACATTGTCTAATCATTATCCATAATAATTATTAAATTCTAGTTCTTTATGTATGTATATTTTAGGTAATATTGACATGGCACAGTCTGCTCTGTCAGTAAATAATCTTATCTGATATTACATGCATTTTATTTATATCATTAAACCCTATGTGATGAAAATTAAAAGTTATAAATTTTTTTTCGAATTATCTTAATTTCTAATTTTTGGATTTATTCCCTTCTTCAAATTGGTGGTTCTATTCTTCTATGGGACCTCTGCTGGATACTGGTCATCTTTTAGGATGAGAAGGATTAAGGCCAGAGTCCGCCACGCTGGCCAGATGCGTTTTAGTAGACTTCACATGCCTTCAAGAACATTATGGATCATGGAAGTAAAGCTTAAGATTTTTTCTACAGCTTAATAGCTAGTAAGATTTATGCATTTATCCAGATCAACAAAAATGAAATGATATTTTGATATTTGCTCAACATTTATCTAATAATTAAATCAAAATTGATACGTAACAATGATATTTTTGACATTCAAAACGTATTGTCGTGTTACATATTATTATAAAACAAACGAATGTAAACAAACAAAACATATTTCCTCGCAACGTACCTATCTCACTAAATTTTCTCTTGTTATCGTTGTAACACCAATAACAACACTAATGAAACCATACTCACTGGCTAATCCGTTTTACGACTACTTGAAATAACTGATCGTAAATCAATGAATTATCAAAACAAACAACTTATAAAAGGGGTTATAAATTGGTGATGTAACATTTATCGCTTGTTTTATTATCCATAACTCGTGTGCTCGGATGGAACAATACTAATCAAGGAAACATTTACGAGGCAAGCTTTTAAATCAGAAATCATTCGTGCGAGCGCAGCGCGCTCAAGGAGTGACGCCACTGTACACTCTTAATTAAACTTGGCTTATGAACTTAACGACATGTATAAGGAGCTCTTAGGTGTGGTTCCAGGTACATTAGCCCGTTCGTTTTGGTCCAACGGTTAATAAGCCTGATTGCTAAGATAGGGATCGTGGATTCGATTCCCACCGAACGATATATTTATTTGATAAGCAAACAATTATTACAAAAAACTAATTCATTTTCTCTATAATTGAATAAATTATTACAGTACAAAATTCATATATTACGGCATGTGTGAATACACCTTTATAATCTATTATGAAACGTGTTGATTGAAAAAAAATCATTGAACTCTCATTAGCCGTGAATACGCCTTTGCTTGAAATATTGATTCATTCGTGTTTAGTTTTGCGTAATTCGAATATAGCTTGAATGGCGTATAAGTTTGTATTTAGAACAATCGTTCCATTTCTTGAGTTTTTTCGTCAATTTAATGTTTTATTACTAACTGCGAAGGACCGCAAGACACAAGAGAAAAGACGCAGGGCGGGAAGACACTCGTTGATAAGAAGCCTATGTCTAGACTGAGACTAAAGAAACAGGGAACTGAGATAGGCCGATGATGATGCTGAAGATGATTACTAACCACCAAAAAACGTTATCTTAATGGATACAATTTGGCTATTCCTACTGTAGCTGAAATGGTATAATAGTTATGGAATGACAGTTTTTTTAATAATTCGTTTTAACAATGAGTTAACAGAAATCAGGTGGCTTAAAGAGTATTATAGATAAGTTAAAGCTGTGAAATAAACAGCCTATATATTAACACCCTACACATAAACAGCCTTATACATAAACAGCTTGTACATAAACAGCCAATACATAAATACCCAGTATATAAACAACCTATATAATTATAAGCACCTTATATATAAGCAGCCTTTAGATACACACCCTATACATAAATACCCAATATATAAACACTCTATATATAAACACCTTATATATAAACACCCTATATATAAACACCCTATATAATATAAACATCCTATATATAAACATCCTATATATAAACACAGTTTCTCACAGCGATATTGCACTCATGGTATCTCTTGGCAACCCCCAGGCAGTCCTGAGTCTGACGCGTTACACGGACCGTGAGCTCCGGGGGCGTCAGAGTCCCGTTGCTCACCGGCGCCCTTGATCTGGAACAAGAAACCTTTGTTAAATTTCTATTAAGCACATTTATTGAAACATCGATATCATTTTAATTATTATGAACATAATATGTAGGTATATTATATGATACTGACTGAACAATTTGTACTTTTGACGAGCGATAAAAGAAAAATCTTACTGTAACGTGACTAACGATAAGAAATAAAATCTAAACATTAACTTGGAAAAAAATCTTGACAAACGATAATAAAATACTGACAAATCCTACTGTACACAGGTACATTTTTTGTACACAGGTATTACCAAAACTCCTTGTAATGATGAGAATAAGACACCTTTGGACCTAACGATAACAAGGACAATAAATCTTTTTAATTAAACTACAAAAGAACATACATCACAGTGATTAAAACGGGCAGCGGCACCACAAAGGGATTCATAATGAAATTAACGATACCGCCAACATACGCCTAAACGTTAATCTAATTTGAACCTGTACAAAAAATAACCATTGCCTTATTAAATGACATGTACTTTATTTTTAAACGTTATGTGATTTATGTGAAACGAACAGCTGAACATCGAGCCCAGTGGCGCCCCATTAGAGAGAGATCTCCAACAATGGATGAAAACGGGCTGATGTCGATGGTAATTATGTCTGAATATAAGCATTGGCCGTTTTTTAAATATTTGACCAATGGACTGACTTGAATTAAAATATTAACATAAAATACAAACATTGATAAAAAAAAAACTGAAAATGTAATCAATAAAAGAACAAATGGAGCAAAGAGAAGGTGAAGGTACAAACGAAAGAATTAATAGCAAACAAAAAATAAATGATCTAAGGAATGAAAGAACTAATGAATGAAAGATGAATGAAGAGTGAATGAGTAATCGATCGAAGGAATGAATAAATGAACGAGTATGTTTTCATTCATTTTAAATCATCATTTTAATACCTATATATTATTTCTGGCATCGTAGCACTGATCGTATAACCTTATCCTATACAACGTTAAAAAAAGTTATCTTTTAAAAAAAATCCTTAACAACGAAATAAAGGCGCAAGGCCATATTTCATTCCAGCTTTATCGGTGTACCACTACATACACTCGGTACGAGAGCACCTTGACAAATGGTTTCGGGGCTAATTTGTCGAGGCTGTTATACCGCCATAACAGCTGGATACTGCTACAGAACATCGTTAATGAAGGAGTACATTTCGTATGCTCTCCATTATGAAGAATATTAACATACTGTTAGCTAGAAAAGGATTTTTGTGACCTTAAGTTATGAGTGCATCCCTGAGAAAAAAATGTGGAACATTTTATACGTACATTTTTATAAGTACATATAGTGTTAGATTTAGTAACAATACAAAGTAGTTCTTAATGCTTAAAAAAATTGTTTTAAGAGCTTTCGTAACAGGGCCTTAACCCTTTCATTCTGAGAGATAGACCCGTGCTCAAGAGTGAAGCGACAGAAGGGTTAAAAAATGTTTTATTGCGGTCTCATTATGAAATCGGTGCGCGTTTATGGAGAGTGATGAAAAAAAAATCTCAGGTCAGTAGATATGGATAGAGATATGTAGGACTGTATGCTCTACGCCAATCCTGTAAGTAATCTGGCGTGATGGCGTAAGATAATAGTAGTAAGACCCGTATTATACTGTATTTAATATTATGGTCATAATGGAGTTAACAAACGTGGTCATATTGAGTCTCACCGTTACTTTGTTCCAAATTTAGTAAGCCCTTTGCTAGTTAAGCAGCTAATAAACATAAATAAATCATTAAGTACATTCATAAATCTCTAAGTATATAAATTTCTAATTACTAATTCATATTTAATTTTACACCCAGACATAACAAGTAATAGACATAAGTACTTGTGCCAATTTCTCAAATATTTAAACCAGCTGAGAATCGAACCCACAAACCTCGACTCAGCAGACAAGTACTTCAACCACTGGACCAATTTATATGTTATACAACTCTAAGGTCTATTCTTAGATGGTGTAAACAAAATAACAATAATAATATCTTCCAATTAGTAGTACATCGGAAAAGACTTTTAACTATTCATATAGCAGATATAATCTGCAAAGATAGAACGCTTGATAGATACGAAGATAAAATTGTTTCTGAACATGCGATTATATTTATCGCTAGCAAATACTCATTACATTACTAGTAAGTATTCATTCTTTGATTGATTGATGAACTTAATTAAAAAGTAAATAAAGTTTCACTAGTATAACAAGTAATTACAATCTATTTATGTTTACGAAATATTTCGTTTTAAATATGGATTAATGTTACGTTAAGTTGATAAACGAAAAATAATAAATAACATTTATGACCAAAATACTTCATAAGCATGCTGCGCCTGTTATATACATATTTTGTCATTTTGAAATTGTTGCCTGATCCATTCGACAGCAGATTTTAATAATTATTGGCTATTCCTATCAATTTTATATATCTATTAATAACAATTTTAATCATTATAAAAACTACCAGATTAAAACATTGAATTAAATATTCCATAAGCACGGGCTCTAGCTCCCAAAAAATTAACAAATCCAGTTGGAGTTACGTCATCGCCATGAACAACCTTTTTATTATTCCACTATGGCTCTACTCTCGAAATGAAAAAGGTTATGGTTATATTAAATTAATATTATGTACTATACAAATCAATAATAAACTACAA
>DWDT01002042.1:0-14484 GCA_018245595.1 Microceris scylla | reverse complement strand
ATGTTTAGGTTTACCTTCAATAGTTAATTCTACTGTTCAGTGTTCAATAATCCTATTCGATGAAGAAATAATTCAATCCATTCACTATGGTTTTTTTAGTAACTGTCTTGCCCTTTTCCTTACATATAATGTTTGAACATATATTCAAAATTTCATCAATACGTTTAAATGTACAGTCTTCAACCGTTGTTATAAATCTGCTGCACCTATGTATTTCTATTAGTAAGCAAATATGGCCGGCAATTTTCTTTTTCAGTTGGGAGGGAACTGTTTGTTTAATGATTAGAACGTGATTTTCCAATTTACCTACTTCTCTTGCCGTCGACCTGTGGCATAACTTGGATGCAGGATCCATATTTGAAATTATATACATGTAGTTGTTAAAACTTTAAATAACTGGCAAGTTAGTTATGTAAGGGCATAATAGAATTACTCATGAAATAATGATTGTAATTAAGAGTAAATACTTTAACTATCCCACTACTTGTCCAAACTACGGGATAAACTGAAAATCACTGTTCGTAGGTTGCCCCAGCAACACTGAATGCACCTCCTTTCACTGGACTGCGGTTACATTTATCGTTACATTAAACAGCATTGTTGATTTCATTTAATTTTCATTATATATTTTTTGCAACATCTTTTTCATATATTTATTTTCTCTTTATGTTAGTGTTTTGTTCTTTAATACATAAAGGTTTTTATTTTTATGCACATTGAAATTTTTCGAATTGAGAATCGAACCCATTACTCCCGGCTCACCGCGAACCATAACACTAACAGTCCAGTCACGCCTATAGATATATTCAAAATATTTCATATCAATTTTATGATAAAGTAATATAGGTATGTAAAATAGTCAATTTTTCTATATATCACCCCATCCACCATCTCAACACATTCTCAAAATTCGATTTTGCTGCAAAACCAAGACCCGCTAAGTCCTCACTCGCAGCGCTCTAATGTACAATATTTGGCCTATTACTACCCTAGCCCATTGATTTATGGGTTATGAATCAACCCCCTACCCCCGCCATTACGCCTTGATGTATCGCCCTGATAATGAATCCAGCAGTATTTTTGGCGTGTGATGGAAATATGAAGGGTGGTGGTGAGTTATAGGGGTTTTGTTGCTGGCAAGTTATGGTACTTTGCTATGGGTAGTATTTCCAGAATATTGTTATACAGGGAAACTACATATGTATCCAACTGTTTCATTTATATATACAGAAAAAATATCGAATTGTTACATAATTAATAATATTCATTTTTCATCACAATGCTACATATATTATTTGTAAATAGTGGTAGTTACAAAATATATATACATTTATAAAATAAACCATACCTTATACCAGGTAATCATTTAATCACCTTACATTATTAGAAGTGTATAACAAATCAACGTTAGAACTGTGTTGTAGTCTATTCGATACAAATTCCATTAGTGCAATACAATAAACAAAACTGACAATTCATTCAATAGCCCTCACGAATGACTGACGCGCGTCAGCGTCGCGTAAGATAACGACGGCCTGACAACTGACGAAGGATCACTGATCGCGTCGCGCTCGACGGGAGCAGTTCACTCTGTTAATGGTTTGATAAAGATTTAAAGTGTTCTCTTATTTGTCTAGCGAGGGTTTTCCATTTACTGGCCTGTTTTGTATAATATATACAACAAAGATAATTAAATATAAATATTATACATATGTATATTCAGTTTTGAGAGAGAGGTGACTAGGTGACTATATGAATCCAATAGTGAATGATATTGCGCTGATGATATTATGTGAAGAAGAGGACTATATATGTTCAAAATTTACATAATTTTATTTGAAATCTTCATCATTTACATATGTAAGTACGTCAAAGAAGCAGTAAGCGTACCTAAGTCAAAAAAAGACGGAAGCCAATAAAAACTTTGTTATAATATTCGTCTTGCGATACATTTCATTGAAACTAGTTTTTTCTTTGACAGATTGTATAAATTGGTATACAAATATTATTTATTACGTTTGTCAATTGACAATTCATTCAACTAATATTTATTGTGATTGTTTAAAGTGCGTCGCGCTTGCGCATGTTTACTTTTATTTTGATAATAGACGAAGGTCTGTTAATCCAACATTATTAGTAAAGATTCTTCATGTATTTCTATACAAACGGTTTTTCTCTGTTTAATTTCCGTTTACTGCGACATTAGTTACATTATTTTAACAAAGAATATGGACAGGTCTATCGGGACAGGTTGAGAAAATGAATATTATTCGTATGTGATAACTTTTCAATTAAATATCAAGTTTTATAGATAATGTCGTATACGGTTATATTATAAAACAACAACGCAACTGAACTGACAATTCGTTCAATTATTATTATAACTGACACGTGTCCACTCGCTCGAGATAATGACAGATCAATCAACTAAGGATCGCGGATTGCAGATACGACGTTCTACTTTAAGAGGGTACTGCGTATTGTGTACGTGTAGCCGCTACTGTGTACGTGTACTGGCAATCGAGAAAGGCATCGTGTTGTTAACATACTGTAGGTGTTTTTTTTTTAAATTATGGTATTTACAGTCACTTGGTCTTGCAATAACGTTTTGTAGTTTTGTCTACGAAGTACCGATTATAGTTCGTACAATGAAGTCCGACCATACTACCAGTACATTATAATATTACGCAAGCAGTGAGAATGCCTGTGACGGTTTCACGGCTTAAAGTTTAAACATGAAGTTATAAAGGTTCGTTTTGATTCAAGGTATCATAACTTGACCTTAAAGATCAATTTTGGTCTACACTAGGTTTATCTATATATTGAAGACAATGGACACACTTCATTGCATCATCAACCTGTCTAAACTCATCGTTAGACATAGGAGGCCTTTGCCCATAATCCCCACACCGGGTATGTACCTACGTTGGAGATAGTAAAGCACGACTTCTCGCACCATTTTGGCAATAGACACACAAGTGTACAAAAGCCCTACGGAAGAAATTATCTACAATCGCTGAGAATTCTACTAGATATCGAAGACGATTCCGGAAAAAGAGAAAAGGACGCTGAACAGTTTTTTAAGCGAAAGCACCCAATGATAATGATCATTAAATTAATCAAGAAATCACCGATGAAATTATTCAACATCATCGATTCACGATACGTCGGAAGCAGCCAGCCTCATTCCGCATACAACATAATATAACACGACACAGAACAGATGTTGACTAGATACGGCACGATTTTAGGTCGGACAGTCGCTGTCAGTTTAATGGAGCTGGTAGTTTGACAGTACACTGACGCTAAAGGTAAAAGGGACTAACGCGACGGAAGAAACTACATAAATGAAAGTGCAAGCTTGGCTTCAATTTTGCGTAATATGTATAACTAAATGAATAATATAACTTTCGAAATGTTTCTATTTCCTGTTTATACCGTCAAAGGAGAATTGTCAAATCCATTGATTGATACGGGAGACATCGATAACATTCATATATGTAGATGTTCTTTGAAGCGAAACATTTATAGGTAAATTAATATAAAAACTGAACTCATGGATTTCACTCTGCAATTACTGTAGTTATACGAATGTATTTATTTGTGGTTGTGTTTAAATCAATGAACAGTATATCGGTAAAAGTGTGTTCGCCTCGCCAAAGAGAATTGTTTCTTAGTGTTCAAAACGTGGGTACATGTGAAACAGTATTATGAATGATGTAATTATGCGGTGCTTTAAGATTTTTTCACCTCACGAATTCAGTACAAAACGTACATATTACATCGCGAGGCTCGGATACCATGTCTGCTCGTAATAAGTTCTATGGGTGAAATATACGGCAAACATAAATTTCGTTAATGAGCGACGTTACCATGATTTATTGCCACTACACGCGGTAGATTTAACAAAATCACGATATTAAATAACGTGTCGCTCAACGACACGTTTTTCCGTGCGGATTGATTAAATAGCACACCCTCATCACCATTATAATTAAATAAACCTATTGGAATGCGGGAGAAAATACTTTCTACCGTTCTACATTTTATATTTTCAACGGTAGACAACCATGTGACATGAAAACAGAACTTACGTCTTCATTCATACATAATATATCTAATAATGCGCCGGGTATAAAGTGATAATTTCACCTAGGAGAGAAATCTCAACAGTCAGTTTAATAAGATATCGAATACTATTCTTAGAAATTGACAGACATTGACAAATCAGATGCATAAGTTACGAGTACCTAAGTGGTCGCTTTACGAAGTGACAACAACTCTTTATTTACGAACTATTGACTCCGAAATTCAAAATGTGGGAATAGCTTACTAAATCTTAAATATAGATTGATAAAGAATGACTTATGATCCAACCGTCTATTGCTATCAATTAAAAGATACATCAATCTAGGTAATCATTGTGAAAACGGTGAAATGGCACATAATTATGTATGTACGTTTCTCGAACTTCGTCTTATAAATCACACGCAAGCAACTTGAGGAGTAAAACGGGCAGCGCGACAAAACGCGCCGACCTTGTTTGCCATCACTATCTAGAATCCCGACTGACATCCACCATCACGCCTAAATCACTCAGAGGCGACATTATCAGAAACAATAAAAGCGACAACGAAAAACTCGCATCAGGCCAACACTTCGTAAATCCAAAAATTATCTTGCGACACCAGAAGATATGGGTGACATATTTACGACGCTGGTTTAGGGTATAAAACTAATCCCTGGCACGGGAGGGGATCGGATGGGGAGACCTTTATTTCTACATTCGTCACATAGTAGCCGTAAATTATCATACTCCGCTATGATATGACGGGGGCCGCCCATTAAAACGCGTTTGATTTAGATGGGGCTATAAAATTGATTTATGCCTTCACGCCAACAAAACCCGTAGCACTGAAGCAACTATTATATTAACATTTTCGTGGATAACCTTTTCGGGGATGCAAGGTCATACGTTGGCCACTATGCGAACCATTTATAATCCAATACATTGACAATAGAGCCGAAAATTCCCTGGCTCGCTGGAAACGGATTAAGACTTTTATGATTGAAAAAACTTATTCACTCGTGTAGTTGCATGGAAATTTGGAAATGTCAAAAATGCATCTTGATACTTTATAATAGGGCGCATATTACATTGTTCGAGTGGTATGATCAGAGCATTGTTTTTGGTTATAGGGTCCCTGGTAATTTCCCCTAGTTTACGATCTAGTGTTGAATATATTTTGGGACTAGATAAGAGTATTCTTGATTGGACCACTGATTATGCGGCTATATAAATGTATAATACTGGAAATATGTTATGATTTACGTAAAACCCGCATGCCCAGTGTGGGGATTAGGAACAAAAATCCGACATGTTAGACCTCTGTCCAGCATTGGACTGAGACAGGCTGAAGATGTGATGTTATGTGTGATGTTAAAGGTGCTATGCTTTTATAATATTTTTTATATATAGAGTTATATACACATGTGTAATATTTTGTTAACGGTATCGTTACAGAAATCGGTTTAAAAGCATATAGCCAGAATATTCAGTGCAATACACACTTGCATCACACTGAACCTAAAAAACTTGGCGTAAACAGTTTACATGAAATTAGTAAAATACTGAGCGTAGACAGCGAACAAATGCTGTTTCCTCCATTGCTAACCACAACAATTATGTTTGAAATAATTACTCAAGTTAGGCGGAGTAACGATATACGCAAAGTGGCTGGTAACAGTTGGATGCGACGAGCTGAAGATCGAGCTCAGTGGCGTGCTATTGGAGAGGCCTATGTCGAGCACTGGACGGAAATAGGCTGATAATGGTGATGATGATGAATGATTATGAGCATTTATTTTATATCTATTTGCAAAATTATCTATATAAGTAAGAATTTAGAAATGTACAGATGTTTCTCGGTTTTCTAGTCAGATAGCACGGTTTGTGCATAATATTAGAGCATATGGCTGTGTCATTGCTGTGTTGTCTCCTGATATTGTTATTATTAAACGTAAAATTACGCTTGTTATGCCCGAAGAGGTAGGCAGAGGACTATAGAAAACTTGTACGTTTCACAAATTATGTTGTTATTATTATCATACTACATTAATATGTAAGTATAACGGGTTGTTCAGACGTCCAAACTAAACGTTACACTGGCCCCTTTAATAGTTAAACAGGACCCCTTTAATAGTTACAACACTACCTGAATAACTTCATTTGACTTTACAACTTGGATTAAGCGTTGTAAGCGTGCGTTCACTTAAGTAATTTGCAACTTAAAATGACATTATTTTTTAACTGACATATGACATATTCAACTGACATATTTTTCAAATGACATTTATAAAAACTACGACATATTTTAAAAATGTTTTTAATATAACATCTCAAATTACCCAAGTTATCAACAAAATTTTCAAAACGATTTTCGTGGCAATCATTCCATTGGTGACACCTACTCCACCGCATTCAATGCGATGTCGCTAGATTTATGACATTGGGATGAGCGTGTTATATATTTAATGACAAAAAGTGTGCCGAGTGAGTTGTGACGATAGAAAATAGTGATGTAATCGAAGCGTGTGTGTAATCACTGTTATAAATATTTCATTAACGCCCACATCTTTATGACACCGTCTGATGTGATATTATCGTAGTTTATTGAAATGCTCATGATGACTTTGAATAAATTTAAACATTAAAATTCGCGCGGGTAATTTCTGCTAATAGATAGTGTTTTGTTTTATATTACGCAAATATCTCGTTGTTCAGGCCAAGGTGGAAGGCGATGTTTGCCTACAAAGGCGCGTCCTTATGATGAACCGGCCATATCAAATATTGCAGGGCATAGTAAATATTTCAATAAATTGTGCAGACGCCTACTAGACTACAAGTCCAAGGAACTGGCTATAGATCCTAATATGTGTAATATCTGCTCTAAATTACTATTTTATAACCGTGTCAGTCTTAACAAGGGTGTATGTATTTGGAAATTTGGCGCCTTGGAATTTGTTTTTTCTACTTTCGAATCAGACAGTGACTGGGTCCTAAGGTATTGCGGTATTGAATATCTCATTCTGTGAAACTTTTTAAGATCTTATACTCGCGTTTAAACCCAAATGGGTACTAGATGTAATAGCTATGTTCGAATTTGATAGAGTTCTGGTCGAGGTTGGTTACATGGCTCCATGGGCGGCAGCAGCCATTTGCGACTGTCGCCTGCTCGTTTTCTGATCTGTTCACATAAAAATACAAATAGCTGTAAACGTTGGTGTCCACTTAATACTGACACGTTCCATGACTTTTTTTATTGTTCCTTTGTTGTGTCTTGTGTTTTGTGTTAGCTTGTTGCAGTGGGTGTTTATGTTATTAGCCGAAATAAATGGTTTTCTTTCTTTATATATACCCACCGTTTAATGTTATCATTCCTACAAATTTCAAACTCACGCGCAGTACGGTGTTTATTGTGATCAATTTTGTCCAATGCAGTGAACTAACCTAAATTATATTAGAATAATTTTTGTATCACGACATGTTGTTCGGTTCGGCTTTTGTAAAACACTAATAAGTATATGTTATGTGCACGATGATACAAACGCCAAAAATATTAAAACTTGTGTTTTGTTGTTGCCTGAAAATAGATATATGGTAACTTTTTATCTTTCATGATAACTTTTTATCGAACTTCAGAATTTTCATTTCTATAGAGAACCGTACAAAATCGTCGGTAACATCTAATAATAAGGATTTTATAATTAATTAGGTACATATTTATTCGGTTCAAGCTTGTATTCATTTAAAATTGTAATAAAGATACTTGACCGGGCACGAACAGACAATAAAGTATTAAATAAAAACGAGAAGGGAAACACACATCATAATTTAAATAGTTCTATCATATCATTTTAAAACATTAAAACGCATTACTTATTTTAACGACTGCATCGTCGAATGGTGTCACAGTTTTTAAGAAGAGATCTGTTACGGACATTATTTATCTATTTTATGTCTGACTCACATGTGCCATTGGTGACGTACCTGGACGGGACAGACATAAACCGATTGTACCGAATGTCCCTATTGGATCAAACGCACTAAACTTTATTTATCCTTCTACATATTAAACCGTAAAACTTTGAAGTGTCAAATGTTGAACGAGACTGTACACATGTGTAAATCACTTTTGTGCGTGGTTGTACTTAAGTGCGTCGTTAAACTGATCGATAAAAGTGTAACATAATCATTGTCAGTTCACATATTATATTCATTTACTTAGCCACAGCTGTATTTATATAATTTTTTATAGTTTATGTACAACTTCCTACTTAAATTACATAATAAAAAAATTAACACCATTTTTTAAATCTTTATTGTTTTATTATAATATTTGATCCGCCATTGATCTCAACCAGCTATATATTAGTCTTCTTAAGGTCATCGATCCAACAGATCAGACGACACCCTAGGCACGTCTGCTGTTTCGCGGTGTCGTTTTCGAGTTCTTCGTCGGCTCTGCGACCTAAGTGACCAACCTACTGTTATTTCAATTTGCTATTTTAAGACAATAATTTTTATTTATTATTTAACTGGCGCGCAATTATGAAGAAATCGATTAATGTAGAAGAAACAGGTCTGTTCGTATAGAGATATTGGGCACTCTTTGTTCTCTACCTACCCCACGAGGAACCGGCGAAATGGTAAAATAATGATACTAATTAATATCTAATAATAATTTTTCAGTTACAGGTATTAATCTATACAAATAATTAAAATTGGAGTGTCTGTTTGTAATATTAAAACCACTGCTTTTTATTAAATTCGTATGTATGTATATTCGATACAAATACCAAAATAACATTTTTTACTATTTTTGTGTTTGTCTGTCTATCTGTCTGTTCGTTCCGGCTAATTCGATTTCGACGGGATTTTCACTGGCAGTTAGCTGATGTAATAAGGTGTAACTTAGGCTACTTTCATTTTAGATTCCACTCGGACGAAGTCGCTAGCACAGTATAGTATATAATAAAATTTAGAACGCGAAACATATGCTCACGTATTAATGGATAAATTAATATATTGTACACGAGAATTCTAAATGGCACATATGATCATTCCAAGGTATAAATAATAATGGCCATTAAATAGATAAATGTGTTAGTATGTAAGTATAGTGTTTTTCTGACACAGAAATACTAAAGGGGTGTGTCCACTTGATGTTAAATGGACATTGCAGCTTGTAGACATCTGTCCCAAATACCGGACAAATATACATTAATTTTAATTTGTATGAGTTGAATGGAACATGTCTGTTACGAATGTACAACGATTTTACAAGTATTGTGTTGTTATCATTACGTTGGCTTATCGGTCCAATTGAGACTAATCGTCCAACGGACAATTGTACAGTTTGACTAAACGTAGCGGAGCACGTGAAAGGTCCGATTGATCGCGAAGTCGCGCCCTACTACATAGATCAATTTGACCGTGCCAGAGCTTTCAGTAATGTTCCTTTTTTAGTTTACACGTAAGACATGATTTTTTATTGTGACAAATATTGTCTTAAATAGTTCATGTGAGGAAAATTTTATTAGAGATAAACAATATTTAATCTAATTAACAGTAATTTAATGTCTGCAGTACACGCTGTGGACCAAAAAATCAAATGCCATATGTGGCTTTAAGTTGTGTAAATTAATTTCATTGTGTTATTAAAAGTCCCAAATTAAAAATGTTGTTTAGATCTAATCCTTGTTACTATACTTTAAGGTAATGTAAATGTTTTTGTTTATCAGTAATGTTACACTCATGTTTGACAAAATGTAGCGAAACACGTGAAATGTCGGACAAAACGCGAAGTCGCTCCCCACTGTATAAATCAATTTGTCAGTAGCACTGACGTACGCGGCCTGTTCACGGAAAACGTGCGACATTCGTTTTTTTAGCCTCTACTTATAGTATGTTGCGTTTGTGGATAGTGAATCTGTGTTTTAGGGATTAATGTAAATATGAGTTACATTCTGTAGTATAGCTTTTGAATAGTAAAATAATTTTATAGTTCGAAAATAAAAAATGATATTATCAATTGTATTAATTATTATTAATAATAAATGCTGACAGCGAAAAATCGCTAAAATTGCGTGATGGTTTTTTTAATTTTGAGAGTTGTAAATGCATCCCAAGAATTTTCGAATTGTCTTCAAATTAAGCTAAACTTTTAATTTATATTAAATATAACAATGAATCACATGCATTACCACATAAAAAATATTTTATTATTAATAAAAATACTATTCACACAGTACTCCCTGTCTATTTCGTTTCTGATTTCACACCTCATAATGCGTAGCTTTTCTAAACTCTGGCCTTTTTATTCGGAATGGGCTTAGAGACGTGTAATTTTTCATCCCTTACAAACAGCACAGGACTTATTGGTACAATCGTTATGGGGTAGAAACTGGACACTATTTCTTCGTACCCCAGTGCATTCCGTACACAAAGATCGATTACCGCGTGTTTACTCAATAATTCGATACGACGAGAACCTGGCTCAAGGTATGGATGTAAGCGGATAGTACGAAAGAACGAAAAAAATATTATAGTTCATATTTAAATTACTCAATATTTTAATATTTTTGTAAATTTTTAATCTTTGGAAACTCTAGCTTCGCTTGATATGCTCACATTATGATAGGTTTATTTTATAATTTTGTAAGATAATTATGATTAAACGAACCAGTATAAATTTTAATTTTTTTTTCAATTGTGTAAAGAAATAATCTTGAATGTGGAAGTTTCTTAAATCCTTTATTCACACTTTTATTTTTAAGAGAAGGAAATACAAGTACGTTCCATTTTACATAAAACATAGCTATTTCTTATTATCATTAAACCCTGTGAACTTGAGTCATGTAAAATAAATGATATTTCTATATTTAAGATAAGCCATTAATTAATAGCGTACCGTTAAATTAATTTTATTTGTTCAGATCGTTAATAATAATCGCTCATCGCTCACTCATTCGTTCCCCGTCTTGAACGTCAAAGCGTTCGCGATCCGGCCGCGACTCGTCATTTCTCGCATTGTCGTAATCCGCTGATTTACTGGCGACATTAATCAGCTCGACGGCCGATAGGGACTAAATTACTAACCAACATATATTTGCGAAACACTAACACCTTATCCGGTTGTAATAAAAGCGAAATGTTACCCCAAAAATGTTTCGTTTATCTCTGTTAATAGCAACACTACTGCATGTTATTGCTTGTAATTCTTTTTGCGAATTTTGTACCGCTATACACGCGTATTTTTTGTTTTGTTTTGCAAGTTTTATTTCGTCTAGTGTTATTGATTTATCGCCATTTCCTGTTGTGCCCTTTTTGCAGGGCTGGATGCAACTTGAGAATGCTAAGTCATAATGGATGATGAAAGTTCTGTTAATGCGATTTATAGCTTTGCTTTGGCGATTTTTCGAAGGTTCGACAGTTTTGATGTTTCATATAAGTTTGTTTGTATGATGTATTATTGGTCGTAAAATGTGGATTTTGTTGTAAGAATAAGTACTTACAGATGTGTAATTTACTTTTTTTTGTTCTTTAGCACAAATGTTCTAAATTTATATCTGGGGTGTGAATATTGACAGTTTTTTAAAGTAACCACTTTTCTGGTAACCCACTGATTATGTAATAAAATATTTATTGACATTCAAGAAATAATTCTTAATAGCTTGAAGGTTCGTACAAAAATTACACCAATTTCCTTTACAGTTGGAGTTACTTTTATCTAGAAACTTGACAAATTAGTCATATGCCATAAGCATCCGTGCACCTATCACTATAAGATATGAAATTGTGTGGCGCGTTGAGTTGCACGTGTTTTATTAAAATGAAACTTTTTTGTATTGACAAAAGGATGCAGGAGGACAAACGGAGAGTTTAGGTGATGTTAAGCAGTCATCACAGACTATATAAAACGGTTTTTGATCATATTTTTTTAAAATATGGCTCATAAGAGCGCAGTTACTTCTTATTAACACTATAAAGTTACATTATCCCATACATATGCCTCATAATTATCAATAGTTTTTTAATCGATTTATTCATTATTTGATTGTTCATTATTGTTGTAAATTCTATTGGATAAGAAGAGGTAAGGTAATAATAGTATGCTATACTCTGGCCAAAATACGAGTTGGCAGACTGTGCACGCTTTAGAGAACAGTTTGAAGAGCCCGAAGGTATGAAAATTTTCATGTGATGTACATAAGAATTTCAGGCACATGTGTCTAACCCGTGACAGATGTTTTTTTTTTTTTTGCAACCCATTAGAATTCCACTGCTGGAATACGGGTCTCCTCTCATATTGAGAGAGTTAAGGCCAGAGGGTTAAGGCCAGAGGGTTTGAACCCGGCACCCCCGGAGTGAGGGGCTGAATTCTTAACCACTAGGCTATCACTGCTTATGTATCACTGCTTATGTAAAACGTGACAGATGTATCTAAAGCTATTAATATTAGTTGTAGTGTTTGAAAAACTTAACACCTAGGTACGTATTTTTACAGAGGTGTCGGATAACTATAATAGGACAATTGGGTAAACAACACGGCAGTGCGAATAAACCCTATCTGCAGAGTAAAGGTACGCTAATCAGCAGATCCGTGTAGCAACTATTTTTTTATACCTAACCCTAGAACAACTGCACTCCTATCGTCGATATGTGTCGATAAAGAAAATGGACGTGCAAATTTATCAAGATACGAGTACGCTTCACGATCAGTTCACCGCAGTATTATTGTGTCGATTATTAGTGTGGCTGATTGATTTGGATGTTATAACCTGATAATGTACAGATGTCCGCAGTAATTAACGAGTTCTGTCGATAACATAGTACATTGTCATTTTCCGGATAATACTTTGACATGTTCGTAACTTGTTTCATAGGTAAGTGTGCGGGGATTTTAAGAATATTTTTTTTATAAGCAATCCTTGTTTAGTCAAGATTGATTCTAATTTAAAGATAATTTGCTTGAAAACATTTTTGTGTATTGCTTGTGATAAAATTAAGCTGATATTAACGTACCCACCCGTTTTACTTATTAATATTTTTATATTAATTGTATAAAATCGAGGGTAGGTACTATTGGATGGTGTTAACATATGTATAATTTCTAGTAGCAGCTCGGAGTATAGATTTATGCTAGTTATATGGCAATAGTAGGCTCGCCGCTTATACCATGGTGGGACGTAAAGATTAACAGGAGATCCGTTTGAGTATACTTCACTCCTCTGCCTGACCCTTCGGTGATATAGTGAAACAAAATAAATATAATTGTTTTAAAAAATAAAATAAAAACAATTGTTTCAAGTGAATATTAAAAATAAAAACAATTGTTTTAAGTGAATATTTGAATAGTGTTGTGTTAAACAAGCGATAAATAAAACTAGGTGTACCATAATAGATCGATCTCCAACCCGCATGCCCAGCGTGGAGATTACGGGAATAAATCCCCCTTTTGGGGAGGCCTATGTCCAGCAGTGCACTCAGATAGGCTGATGGTGGTGGTGGTGGTGGTGGCGTACAATAATAGGTATGGAAACTTTAACCATTGTATTTTTAGACTAAGAGTGGTTGTTCTGGATCATCAACAACCCTTTTATAATTCTGCTAGTGGATACATATCGCCTGTGATTATTGAGACGTCTTAGGATATGCAGTTTTCTTAGCGGTGTTTTCACATGACACAGGCGTGACTGTCACTGTTTGTTTTCGTTACTATTATTCAATAGCAATAGTTTTGAACGCATAGGACCGTACCTTTGCAAGAATCGCGTTCACCTTTTAGTACGTAGCCGTTAGTGGCAAATTACACACATTCCCGTGGTTCTAAGCATAATATTTTGTAGCTAATTCGCAGGCTGTTATAACTAAATAAGGCATACAATAGCACTGGATATGCTGTTTACATTTAAGCAAATAATCAAACACATCTCTAGTTAGTCTTAAGTGTTATTACTCTAACGCAGACTACCCTCCATTTATATGTTCTACGACTTTTTTCATTTCAAAAATAGTTGCCATAATTACTAGGTAGCAGTATGAAGTAATTAAATAGTAGGTATATAATGTTGGAAGTTTTAAAAACATACGACCATCTTATCGTGAGCCGCAAATGTGAAAAAAAAAACAAAGGCAAACAGAGGCCAATAATTATTCATTGTGTTTTTAACACGCGCCAGAAGGCCCGCGCGAAATTGTAAGAGGCCCACTAGCGCGCCTGAGCGATGTCGTAAAAATTGTTCTCGGATCCGTGGAGTGGTGTGCGAATGTTTTTTATAACAATATATTTTTCAATTTAAAAATTTATATATGATACTTTTTGATATGAGTTTAATAATAGTTAAGCCATGTGCCCTCAAAACGAGTTTAATTATTATTAAACTCATATCAAAAAGTATCATATATAAATTTTTAAATTG
>DWDT01002041.1:0-14487 GCA_018245595.1 Microceris scylla | reverse complement strand
TGACTTGAACGAAACCTGAGCTTTATGTGACCTTTAAAACAAATAACGACGTATGGACGACCGAGAATAAAATTAAAATGCAGCTTAAATTACCTTTGCTTATAATAATGGGCATCATGTCGGGATAGTGCGTACGTATGATTGCCCAAGTCTTGCCTTCCAGCGCCAACACGTGTCCGTCTATTGGTAACTTAGGGGGACCGCCTTCACCTACCACCTGGGAAACAGAACGCATCAGCTGTTTACTAGCTGGAAGTAATCTCACAATTTTAAATTTTACGGTTTTATTTCTTCTGATAAACATAGATAAACCTTATTGGTGGTAAAATATGTAGGTATACAATTTATGGAATATATCATAATTTTAAATATTTCGATTGTAAAGGAATTGTCACAATAATGATTAGTGTATTGGTCGGGAGGGTTTCGAGTGAGGTAGATAGTAATCAGTGGTCCTGAATAATAGCAAGTGAACGGATCGACGAGAATTAATTTAAGAGAGTATATCGAGAAGCAGCAGGTAGCAGTATAGCAGTATAGCAGTATAGCAGTATAGCAGTAGCAGTGCGCGCGCACCTCCATGGCGAGCGGCGGGCGCAGGCCGGGCGCGGGCGGCGCGCCGGCCGCCACCACCACCAGCTGCAGCGCGCCCGGCACCATGCCGCACCCGCGCGCCACCGACATCGCCGTCAGCAGGTTGTCGCCTGCGACCACACCACACCCCTTCAACATGTATCCTCGTGCTCCTTCGCACTACCCACGTCATTCGTATCATTTAAAGTGCAACTGACGCATCGCTGCCACTCTGCTGTCGTGAGAATTGACTTTAACATTATGTACTATTTACACCATGTATTGCACCGAACGAATATCGAGCCCGCTCATTAAAAATGTGTGCAGTTCTACCGATCACCGATCCTATTGGATCTATTTCAATTTATATATTTTTCAGCCAAAAAAAAATCAATAAATAGAACCAGGAATAATATACATATATGTAGGTATTAATATAAACACACACTGTCAGCGCGATATCGTTCACTGCTGGACATGGGTCTCTCCAATGACACGCCACTGAGCTCGATGATATATCCAATAAATATTATTATTTCAAGACGACGCGTTAATTTATTCTCATATAACACTTAAAAAATACCGTTAAATAACATAGAAAATAGTTAATACAGTACTGAAATACGAAGCACAAAAATAATTTTCTATCGGAAATAACATTACAAGTACCACCGTTATACTCTAGTTACTTATAACCCTTTAAAGTTTTACACTTACACCGCCCGCATTTATTACTTAAACGTAATTTTACGCCTGTAAACCTCGAAGGGGTAGACAGAGGAGTGTAGTACTTAAACTCCCACGTTTCACCAGTTACGTTTACGTACCATGGAATAGGTGGTGAGCCTATTGCCATACACCGGGCACGGATCCAGACTCCGAGTGAATACTAGAAATTCTAAATAAGAAAAATCCAATATTACCCGACGCGGGATTTAAACCCAGGACCTCCCGATCGGCAGTCGCCCTTTTAACCACTCGACCGACGAGGCAGTCATGTACATTTATTTGTTTTTATGTATAGATAGATATGGATAGACCAGCACTTGATCACAACCTTATATATACATGTGTAAAATCAATTTCAATCTTTATTTTAAAGAAAATTAATGATTTCAAATATATTAATACTAATACCAACTATAACATTGAAAAACTGGTGGGGAGGATATGATGAATTTCTTCTTGAGAGACCATGTGTTCTGAATGGCTAAAGGGATCTGAATTTTGCATGGGCCACCAAACGACAACATCCCGGCTACTGATACTGAATGAAAACACTGAATTGATTTTTAATTATTTAATAAAATTTTACTAATTAATCTAATTACCCCGCGCGGTACTTGATACAGAGTACTAAACGCTTATTAGCCACAGATTAATAAACGCGCTATATCTAATTGCATAGATTAGTTATGTGTTTATTCTTTAAATTTTATCTGATACAAATATAATATGGCACGCATATTTGCGTGAACAAACAGACTATTAATTGAACAGAATAAATGATAAAAATTAATAACAACCCAATACATAATATGTATATTTCGACAGTGATACTTACCGGTAACCATGATCTGCCTGATGTGCGCGTCGTGGAGCTCCTTGATGATCTGGGTGGTGACCGGTTTCAGGCTATTTTGCATGACTAGAAAGCCCAAAAAGATCAGGTCACACTCCAGAGTCTCTCTCTTCACCCGCTGTGCGTCCAACCACTTCATCTTGCGGTCCAGCTTCTTATAAGCCAGCCCGATCACGCGGAACCCGTTGGACGTGTACTCGTTAAGTATCTTGCTGAATGTCTCCGGCAATGTCGACGGATCACACATTCCTGCGACCTGATCGAGTAGGCACTATTAAGTTATTGTCTTATTCTATAACATTTCTCCAATTAAATTTATCTTTATGGTCTTGAATACAATTTATAGAGCAATTTTGTTATAATTATGTTAATCGCCAATCCGCACTGATGTAGAAGAGTTTGCTTCATTCATCTCCCAATATACAAATAGAATCAGGCATAAAAGAAGTACATTAATATAATCTCATTACCTTTTCAGGAGCACCCTTAACAAAGTAGATCATCTGTTGCTGACCAAGGACTCTGGCAATCACGCCCATTGACTGCAGCGAAGACGAAAACTGAAATCTCCGAAGTAAACCAATCTGAAAACATTAAAATTATTTAAATATCACAAGAACGAGAACCATTCACAAAAATCATTTATTTTCGTTATATAACTAAAATGACCTCGTACGGTATTTCCATGTTGAAGGGGTCATCGTAATTTTCAATATTCTGCAGGTCGGCATTGCTGCTGTTGGGAGGCCTCACCACTGCGGGGATAAGGTTGTCGTAGCGGTTGTTCTCGGGACCTGGCTCTTCTAGCACCTATCAGTGAAAGGAAAAATTAAAAGTTAAAAATAGTCGACGGCTTTTTATAAATATTCGAACCATATTAAATCATAAATACCTTATTTTAAATTGGACTACAAAATAGCTTAAAGAAGCTAAAAGAGAATAAGATAATAGAAAGTTAGATTCTACAAACCATTTTATTTACTGTATGCATTAAGATGTATCATTAAATTAACATCATTTGTAACATTAAAACATTAAATAAGTTAAAGTAGATAATAAAATGTACCCATTGCGTGAACTCGAACATTTTCAAGTCCAGCGGGTCTCCTTTAAGTTGTCCTTGGATGCTGGTAAGGGAGTGGCAGGAGGCCAGGGCTTGGACTAGGGGACCCTTAGCAGGCAGGTCTCCGATATCGGTCACCCGCCGCCCGAATTTTTCGCCGCTCTCGGCCGGTACAACAGCGTACAGGTCTAGCCCCTCCTCAGTCAAGGTCCCGGTCTGAGAAACACACGAGAGATGTAACCTTCACACAAGTCGTCAATATACACAACACAATAACGGCGCTCGCGGCGGGGCGGGTTACCTTGTCGAAGCACATGACCTGCAGCTTGCCGCAGATGATGATGCGCGGCGGCGACACGCAGAAGATGCGGTGGCGGCGCAGGCGCTGCTGCGAGTACACCACGCCCGCCGTCATGGCGGCCGGCAGCGCGGGCGGCACCACGATGGTGATGATGTCCAGCGTGCGCAGCACGATCGTGCCCACGCTGCTCTGCGGACACGCACGCACCCCTTAGCCACTGCTCATCCGCACCTCCCGGAGTCGATCCGGCTCGCCTGCTACCGGATCTTTCAAACTTAGAAGTCCTACTAGTGGTTTGGACTCTGGACTGACACTAGACTCAGCCTTCCTTCTATGTTGGGACTTAGAACGTAACTGGTAAATCGCGAATTTTTTGACGCTACCTCTGAATTCATGTATTCAAAACGAGTGAGAACATCGGTACAATTGAAAATTCAATTTTCAATTGTACCGATGTTCTCGCGATAAAGGAGGCAAATAATGATGGTAATAATATGACTAGGAATATAAAAAACCATGATTAATATATTAATAATATTTGACTGCCTCGTTGGTCGAATGGTTGCAAGCGCGACTGCCGATCGGGGGGTCCTGGGTTCAAATCCCGGGTCAAGTACTATCGGATTTAACTAATTCTGAATTTTTAATAGTGACTCGTAGTCTGAGTCTGTGCCCGGTGTATGGCAATAGGCTCACCACCTATTCCATGGGACGTAAACGTAACTGGTGAATCATGACAGTGTACCACACTCCTCTGCCTACCACTCTAGGAATTATAGGCGTGATGTTACGTATTAATATTTTTAAATAACGAATTATTTTTAAAACGTAATTATTTAATACTTTTATGTGTTACAATTGAAAAAAGATGATACTATAAAGCGTATTAAACTTAATTAAAAAGTACAAAACTTGTCACTAGTACTATGAATAATGGTTTCTACTAGTTAGTATATACGAATTATAAGACAATTAAAACTTACTCCTCTCAAAACGTACAGCCAAATGGAGTATGCCATTCCAATAGCGGCAATACAGAACATGAATATAACAAATTTTACGGCGTCTCTATAAAATTGAAAGTTGAATTTTTTCGGAAACGATATACTTTTGATTAGTTCTCCTTTCGCTGTATAGAATCCGGTGCGGACGACCTTAGCTAAAACCTAAAAAAAAAATTATTTACATATATAAACCAAATATGATTTTATATATATAATTATACAAATGTAGTATAAAAAAGTTGGTTTGCTGTACCTGAGTATTACCATAAAACCTGGTCTGTATGACATGTGTACCAGCGAACAGTGTATGCCTCTTATGTGTCTCCGTGGAATACACTTCGTGAGACACGCAAGGTGGCCCCTTCATCACTGGTACACTTTCACCTAGAAGACAATTTTATCATCAATTGAAACAACCATTAAGATAAAGATATTTGTAAACAATGATATGCTTTAATGGATTTTCGCAGACCAACCGGTGAGCATGCTCTCGTCCACGATGCAAGTGCCAGTGAGCAGCATGGCGTCGCAAGCCATGATGCAGCCGTCGGGCGGCAGCACGATCACGTCGCCGGGCACGAGCCGCTCCGAGCCCACCACGCAGCTCTCGTTGCCCGACAGCGATGGCCGCAGCACGTGCACCGACTTGCGGTCCGACGAGCCCGCCATGTTATGCAGATTGATGCTCATCTAAGTATTACGGCATGTACATTAATATCTCTCTAAACTAGCGACTTCTAAAGAACGATTTTGCATTGGGATATAAATGTGGTTGAGATATATTTTAATTTTCTTATAAAAATAACTAGTCTTCATTTCATATAGTGGCTGTTTATTAAAATACAAGGTTAAACTCTTCCACAAATGATCTGTGTACACAAAACATTATCTATTTAACATGAATAAAGTCAACATACAAAAGTCACTTGAATGAGAACGATATAAATACATCAATGTAGTTTTAACTTTGTAGTTAAGCATGGGTACACACATAAAAATCTTCCACATAACTTTTCAGTGACGTCCAACGGTTGACAATGTTACAAGAACAAAGTAATATGTATTGGCAAAGTAATATGATTTACCTGTTTGGTTTGGTACAAAGCCAACATGCAAGAGCTTGCGGAGAGTATGAACACGCAAGTCGCATACTGATAGTATTCGTCCAGCGACCACAGGATAATAGAGAACAGTTGGAACAGATAAAACGGATTGAAAACTTCGTCCACAAACAGCGTCCAGTAACTTTTTATTTCCACTTCCACGGAGTTCTGTCCATATAGTTTCAATCTGAAAAATGAGAAGTATTATTAATATATAATCACACCAAGTCTCTTACGGGTCAGGCAGAGGGCACTGTGCAAGTCTGAAGACAGTGATAAATGTAAAAGAAGCACGTCAGGAAATTCATACATATAGGTGTTGACACTGGCTGCTCTCTGCTTACCCCATAAATGTGTAAAGTATCGACATAAAAAAAAACATTTAAAATTTAGCCATCTACTCACCTACCACAATCAACATACATTTTTTAAAAATCTATATGCCATGCATAATTTCATTTTAACTAAAGATTTAACAGACAAAACTTCTATTGGGTATAACAATTACAGTGAAAGAATAAAGTCAGTACCTACGCAAACTTAATCAAAAGTGCTATAAAAATACTTCTTTTGGTACCAAGCAGTAGAAGCTGCATATTATCTATGGAGTGCAACTTAATAAACACTGCAGTATGCAACAGAGGTAAAAGGGTGCAATATTTTGCATCAGAAAATAATTTATCAGACGGCTCCATAAGCTAATTTTAAACATTTTAAGCAAATAAATGTAGATAAAAAATTTAAGGCTCTGTGCTTAAATTTTAACATGCTACTGCACCTAATATATTATATCACTATGAAAGCAACTATGTCGTAATCAGGTACATTATCGAGTTATAAATGTTATGTTCCAAGATAAAAATCGACGCTAGTTATTTGTACATAAATAAAGTGTCCTCTAAATGTTAAATATCTCTTGAGTGATTTTATCATTCATTACAAATATCTTTTAAAATGATTAAGTATACACAAAATGATTAGAACAATCAGGTTTGTATGGATAGAGGCTTTTGGCACTTGGTGTTATCTGCCTACGTCGTAACGGACCTGGTTTGATTGTATAAATATTAGAACAATTAATTTAACACTCGATATCCTTAGTATGTACGATTACCTTCCACTTCTTTCATGTTTTTTTAATCCAGTCGTATTGTCCGTCCTTTGGCTGCATGAATAATTTAACACGCATCACAAAGGTACACCAATACATTACATAGTAATTAATAGTTATGATAAAAACCACTGCCTGGGGTTTCTAATGTAGATAGGCTAGCGTTTGGCCGCAAACTTGCCTGTTGGAAAGCGCAGATGGACCATGCGCGTTCAACAATAGCCTATTCAGTCATTATTTGAAGAATTACAAAATATACAGTATGCATGTTCGATGGGCATCAAAAGCACGTGACTTGATGTATGAACTGTTTCAGTTTATTTTCATAGTTCACTTCAGTTTAAACTGAAGTTGAAAATATAAGCTACAGTGGTTACTTGACATTAAGTATCTTGCATGGACTTAGCATAATCCATGGCATAAAAAATGCAAGGTGGTTGATTTTCACAACTACAACACACAGAAGTAAATTTGGCACTTGCGAATTACCATTGCTTACCATCCCGCCTTAGACGGATGCGCGTATCGCTATACGACAGCATAGCGAAATTCCTAGTTAACTTCTAAAGTAATCCAAATATACTTACAGTTCAGCCTGTTGTTTTTTATTGATGCCGGACATGTTGTCCATCCAGAAGCTAACCGTCAACTTCTCGTTCAGGTCGAGCACGTTGATGAAGGCGCCCTGTTCGTTGACCCACACGAACCGCGTGTGCCGGTATAGAAAATAACGTAATCTATTATCCCCATTCAGCAGGCTGACTTGAATCTCGTTGACCGGTACCATGGTGACGGAGCCTTCCGCATCAATAACTGTAACAAAATATGAGAAATCCACATTAACACGATTTCTTCTAATTCGAAAAAAAATATAATATGTTACATCGATACGAGTTATTTCGTCCCCCGCAGAAAATACCCTCAGATCTGTTTTCTCGAACACACCAAAGGAAATACCTACAACTACAAAAATTCCCATCATCAGATTATTATCTTCTCAGTCGCACATCTGTAAACATCTAATCAATATAACATCAGTACTGGGGTTCAATGTATGTACATATGTCTCACCGTCTTGTCTCGTTTATCGTTTAACATGTTGGACAGCGCTTTATAGGACATTTTAATTGATGTTAATGTTATCCCAGATGGCGCATACCGCAATACTCAGTAACGACAATGGCCAGTAATGGTAGGATTCATTAATGAAACACAGCTAAAGTGTTTCCCTATAATACTAAATAATAAGAAATATCATCGGACATTCTAACATTAGGTCTTCTGAAATTATGCCATAAAGATATTTTTTTACGCTCAGGCACAGATACAGAGTTATAAAGCTGATCACGAAAATATTTTTTTCGGCTGAAAATTGAACCGCTAGAGCCCAGTCCAGGAGTCAGGTTTAGTAATCACTGGCCAACGAGTCACCCAGGGTTCTTATATTTTCTCTTACTGGAAACCTACTGTTAGGAGTTGAGATTACTGTGTTAATCATAAATAGATACAACACTTATTATATGAATTTCTCTTAAACGTTTTGTAATAAACAAATCACAGAGCAATGTCATTTACTCTGGGAGAGTTTTTTTTAACTCACCACAAATATCCTTAGCCGATCTCAGACTGCACTTTTTATATTTCAACTGAGTGAACTTTGGATAGTAGGCTAAGATGAAGTATGGCAATCCGCACAGTATGACACACACTGTGTGGAATAAAGCTGCTCGATGTTTCGAGTAATTGTAACCGTGTATCTTGATGACTTGTTCCTCGCCATGATTCTCCAGCACTTGCCATTGCGCCTCGCCGATAACTTCGTATTCATCTGGAACGTGAACCAAGTAGCTTCTTATTCCTTGAGGACAAGTTTTTTTTTTGAAATAAATGTCTCGGGATATCTTTACACGCGGCCATCTCATTCTAGAGCATGCTCGAAGAGAGTTCATATTTCGATAACCAGGGGGTTGACAAACAACTTATATGCTTATAAATATACACTTAACATATAACACATACAATTAATATATAACATATGCAATTAATATATAAATATATAACGGGTTAAGGATCACGTACGTCTTCTCGCACCGCCTACGCTGTTGCCCGCAGGCGGCCAAGGCATTTAACCGCGCCTGGATAAGCTGCGCCACCGCGATCGGTTTTAAACTTTGTACGTAATACCGCCATGATTTACTTGGCATAATAATATAGTTTTAAAAATAATCGAGGTTCCTAAATGAATGAATTTTTTGTCATTGCAAATAAAATCGTAAATTTAATCGCACACTGAATTATGTCGTAAGCAGGCATTTTTGATAGACATATAATAAATTATAATTGATCAAATGAATATCTCGAAAGAAATTGCCACCTAATCGACATGCCGTTGTATTTTTAAACGAGTACCTTAATTGTTCACTTGCGCAGCGAATATTAGTATAAATTTCATGTGATTGATAACTTATAACAAAGGAAATATTGTAAAATGGTTCTTAATATACTAAAAATAAATCGGACTGTAGTGAAAAAATTACATTTGGGAATCCCGTAAGAAGTTTTCCTGTTTGTATTCGTAAACGCAAACTATAAGGTAACCCAATCGGGGAGCGTGTCTTATGAATACCAACTAACTTCACAAGCGCCAGCAAAAGTACAGAACGAAATAACAAATAATATTGAGGATAACTATCTAACAATATCTACGTAATACTTGTGTAAACATGCTTAGACAATAAATATACTCAATTTATTACAAAACTTAATGTTCAATAATGATTCAATAGTTTAATGTATATAATAACAGATTTTTTTCTGTTTGACATTGCTATAGTCATTTATAAATTAAAATAACTAAAAACAGAGACTTCAACATGGACATTGCCCAATATTGTTGACAAGATGGTAACTAATGGAAATGACCTAAATAATGAATCAAATCACTGTCAAGACACAAGGCTACAAAAATCAATGTACGAGTATTGTAATATGTCAACATACTTCATACTGATTTATAATAAAACCCCACAGTATTCTACTAATGGAGACAGATATTTGTGTTAAATTTCAAGACTTGGAGCAGTGTGGTCATACAGCATTATGACCACACTGTTCCCCAGTAGATTGATAAATATGTAAAAAACTTAACATCACTCTTTGAATTTCGGAAGGGGGATGCAGAGAAGTCCAATAAATTCCCAAGTTTCACCAGTTACATTTTACATCACATGGGATAGATATTATTGCACTATTGCAGTCAAAATATGTATATTTGAAAATGATCACGTAAAATGACTTAATGTGATTTAAAATAATATACTTAAACATTTTTATGCAAATAGAAGTTTAACTGTGTTGTATGTTAACTGTAAGTACTAAACACTGGTAGTGGAAAATCACGTGATATGACATAGCTATAGAATTTACTCATACCAGAATGCAGTTTAATAGCAACATCCCATGTACAAACAAACAACTTAGCAAAATATACAAAGTTATAACATGTAAGTAGAGTATGAAGTAGTGGTGTCATTTAAAGAATACATTGGCATGAAGAAATAAGCTAATACACACACTGGTTAAACATAATAAGGAGGACCAACTAGCCAATGCTTGTTAAACTGACAGTGCTTATTTAAAATATTTACCAGAAATAAATTAGTGCTAATTAACTTCCATTTAGACCCAGTTTAAGTTAGCAATAAATTGAAATATACATAAAATTACATGAATAAAATTAGAACAATTAATTTGTTTGTCACATTAAGCTAACTCTGGAATAATAAGATATTTATTAAATTTTGGGATATTTGGCACCAATGATGTATCAGATCTGTAAGGATAGAGATGTTTTGTACTTCCCGATATCTTGGAATGATATAAAAATGAATATTAGAATTGATTGGCATTAAAATACATTGAAGTGCCGAGTTACAGTTATTATTGAACAAGTTTCAACAACTGGCAAAACCAATGAACAAATATTCCTACCGCCAGGCTATTATTAACACTTGTTATTGTATAGTAATTTCCCCAGAGAAATTAACCAACCACCCAGGGTAGACTGGTAGAAGTTGCTACTAGGCATTTAATTTTTAGTCACAACTTAATCATAAGGGTTAGATTACGAGTACAATATGTAAATAAATATTGAGTAGATTATTTATCCATCCACAATTTTATTATTATCTGATCTATCCAGCATGTGTTTTATATATGATAGTGAAAACTACTTCCTAAAGAGTCAATAATTATGAACAATACATTAAAAATTGTAATTAAGTAATTAAGGTCATCATGTTAGAGATATGTTACAATAATTCAGAGTATAATTAGATTTGGTGAAGAAAATCATAAATAGCAATTATTAACAACAAAAATTCACCTTGTTACAAAAGGATTCGCAAAAATGAGTCAATTATGACACATCACGTGCATGGACCAACCTTAGTTGATATTGCTTATCTCTGAACATTGTTTGTGGACCCTCATGGCACCCAACCATGTGTTAGATTAAAAAATGTTGCAGGCATTGAGGAATTAAGACAAGCATAAACAGAAGGCAAACACAGTAATTAACTACTCCTAGTTTACTAAATAACAGGCAATTTATTCATTTAACAGTAGGTAATTGATGATATCTATCAATCATTTTAACTCAATTATTATAGATAATTTTAAACTAACAGATGAATTTCTGCAACAGTAACTTAGCATGCAAAACACAGCTAACAGTGATATTGATGTGTATTAACATGTTTTATAAATTCAAACATAATACATTATTCTAGAACTAGGTTAGGAAAGTATTGAGTAATATTTTTTAATACAAGTGTGATTAACCTAAGCATATGTACTATGTTGGATATGGATATTTTAAAAATGCTTTAAGGACGTACAGATTAGTGATTGACAATATTAATGTAATTTTATTGGTTTTTCTGAATTGGTTTAATTTACAAAAGTAATTATATATGTCACTTACAGAAAGTGTGTTGGTAACATGCAATGTTAAGAAAATCAGAAACGTCATTTTATTAAGTACCTATACAGTATTATCATTTCAATATGATGTATATAATTACTCACTGTTTAAAATCGATTTCTTTAACTGAACCTATATTTAATGTGAATATGTATACGCTTGTCTTTTCATAATTAAATGTTCATTCAGAAAATATGATATAAGCTATTTTATTTAACGTTAACATGTGAGTCACAACATTTAGCCAAAACTCTCAGAATTAGAATAGTACTTACCATTAGCTATAGAAGCTTTAGAATTCATGTTCGGTGTTACCGAAATTTTGTATAATAACACACACAGTTAGGGCATATTACGTAGATGTTAAATGAAATTTTAGTTTGAGCCGGTGCTACCTCATTGCAACGTACTATATGGAATCCCATAAAATAAAGTGGTCCTTTCACATTACACCTTTTTATAGGATTGAATTGAACATAGACAAATGGCAACCAATGTCAAGCTGACAATTGAAGTTTCAGAGAATATTATTGCCAAGCGTTAATGTAAATATGTGGTTTTTATTTTGATTCTCGTCATTATAAAATTGCAATAAAAAAACAATAGAATGAATAAACAATGTTTTCCATTTATTCATTAATGTATGTGACACAGTTAGGTAAGGAAACTTAAAAATCAATAATTGATATTTTTTGGATCATAGACAAAATCTGTATTAGCAAATGACAAGTAGATGAAGTTACGTCGGTCATGAAAAGGAAAAGCGGAAGTTATCGATTTGGCGCGAACATAATAGTAATTTTATGTTATCAGCAAAATATGCGCTCTAGCGTATTACATGTATTGCTCTTATCAAATTGATGCAAATTATGAGCTCAGGTGGATTAACTAGTGTGAAAGCAGAGTTTCTAGAAATCGGTGAATATAACTTTTCTTGGCCTGGAGAAAATGGCACGTTTCAGGATTTTGGATCGGTGAATTACACGATGCCGTCAGGTAATTTTTGTAAAAAGGTTGTACATAGTTTAAGTATGGAACAATAAATATATATAAATGTCTGTTTTAGGACCATGGTACTGGCCTTGGTGTCCCATGTGGCGAAATCCGCAACACCCATTATTTCAGGTAAGTATATTTAGAGCCTACTTTTTGAGGTTATGTAATTGTTTATAAATGAAGATTTTTGTTTATATAGCTCTCCAACATCCTCTTCGTAGCTTCGTACTGCGCTCCAAGTACAAAGAAAGGTCAACTGTGGATGCATACTATTTTAATATTTGGTAAATACAATTTTTCAGGTTTGTCAATTATTAAATTGCTATTATCATTTAATGAAACCATTTGTAGCAAAACAGCACGGTATGTTTGATATTTATAGTGATATTTTAAATATTCAGATTCATTACGAAGTATTGCCCACGAACTATCAAGACTAGATTTAAAACAACATTTAAAAATATGAACTTTTTTGTAACAAAACGTACAATGTGTAAGTGAATATTCCAAATTCAATATGTAAGATCACCGGAACATCAGCCAATTCGGGTTATACAACTTTTCCCCATTTATTTTACCTCAATACATGTTTGGTGTCTTCTTATAGATAAAATGAAATAAAAAGTAACTAAATAATTAATATTGAATTTTAATTATTATAGTACTTTACGGTCTTTACTATTATAAAATATTTAACGCCTGCCGGCAATATGACTATGTTAAGTGACGCTGCAGGCTTCATGCTGTACTCGATATGGGCCTGGCACGTCATTTGCTCCCCGGACGCGTTCTCCTGGAACTTCGGCTTCGTGTTCCTCAACTTGGCGCAAGTTGTATATCTGGTGTACGAAATGAGGCCCGTCAAGTTCGACCCAGAGCTGGAGGAAGTGTACCACACATTGTTCGAGCCCTTTAAGGTACTTGTACGGTGTCTTGTACTTGTCTTGTCAGGTGATCCGTTTGCTCGTTTGCCCCCTACTCTTAAAAAAATAAAAGATAAAAAAAAAGTCACTACGGTGTTATCATAATAATATGTATATTTACGCGGTAGGCCAAGAGCGCTCCTATATTCACTTCTCTGTCTGCCCCAATAGAGAACTAACGCGTTGATATAATGATAATAATTAATTAGTTAATTTTAAAACAACTATCCACTATTAGCAGGTAACTAGCGAGTGGTCATATTCTGTAGCCACTCTCATAAACGCTTTTGAGAAATTAATACTTTCGTTTAAAGATAAATTGGTATTAATAGTAGTTGTTGTAGTAAATTGTAAATAATAGTAGTAGTTGGTATAAATTATTGCTAATTAGTAATTAGTGAGCATGGATACCACCCATTACTTTCGAGTTACTTTTATGACCTGGGTGTTATTTCCCAGGTGTCCCGACTGCAGTTCAAAAGGATGGTGTCACCGGACTTCGCCCACGTCATGTCGCTGCACGCCGGCGAAGCGTACGCCATGCAGAACCTCACCAAGACAGACCGGTTAGGCCTCTTGCTCTCAGGGAAGGTAGAAATAAGTAATTACTTTAATAAAAATAAAAAAACGTAACCCTCAAAGGGATTGGCAGAGGAGTGTAGTACACTCCCACGTTTCACCGGTAACGTTTACGTAGCATGGATTAACATTTACGTAGCATGGATTAACGTTTACGTAGCATGAATTAACATTGATAAATATTAGAATATTTATAGCTCCAGATATTTTCAAATATATAATGTACATATATGTGTCTTTTAAATATAAAAACGATTCTATAGTTGCT
>DWDT01002040.1:0-14488 GCA_018245595.1 Microceris scylla | reverse complement strand
GGAATACGGGTCTCCTCTCATATTAAGAGGGTTAAGGCCATAGTCTGCCACGCTGGCCAAGTGCGGGTTGGCAGAAACAATGTACATATGTATGTACCTACATATGTGCAAAGCTATGAGTGTTTTTAACCCGTTAAATCGATAAAAGGAAAGGGCGCTACGAAATTTATTTAGGGTTATCCGTAACTTCCAAAAATAATTTGGTACTAAAAATGGTATGTAGTAATCTAAAGTAGTTAATTAAAGTTTATAAATAAAAAGTTAGAGTATGAGAATTTCAATTTCGTCACAGCTGCAGTTTGTTCATAGAGTAGCGTTGATGTTTGTGTGCTCAAAAAATTACCACCTTCCATTGGTACTACCATCTTTATAATACCGCGACGCGCCACCATTTCCACGGCGTGACGCAACGACCACATCAGCGGCTGTGCTAACCACACAAACTGGTACATGTAGAGTCAACCGTAGGTACCCGAAAAATTGTTGTGTTAATCTTACTTGAAAAATTGTAGAGTCAACAAAATTTTGTTATAAAATAAACTAACGGTAAGTACTACGGTATTACCAGAAGTGTGTTTTAAAAAAAGAATTGGTCGGTGCGATGAATTTGTAGTGACCAGTTCTGAAGTTTGACTTCGAGGGGTTGGTGAAGGCCCTATACTGTTATTGAAGTATGATGAATTGCCTACGAAGTTTTTCAAAAAGTAGTCAAAATATTGCCGGATGTTGAAACGCTTTATCAAATTTATTATCAATTTTTAGGAGATCTTGTATACACAGATAGACGATCTTGCATCATATATCGTACATATCTGGATAGGATAGATTTTATCACGGTCATACAAAATAAGAAATAATGCGATTTTTCTACATACATTTCAGTATGTATATGAAAACTTGTTTCTCTAAGTGACGTTTTATATATAAAAATATATTCTTTCTGTCGTAGTTTCGTCACAGCGCGTGCCCGACAGTAGATTTATAGGAACACAAACGCAGGTAATTTGATATGTACATACAAACCCACGCTCGAGTCTTTGTTAACATAGATTATTGGTGGCAACTTTGTTTGTCTGTTAGCGTGTGTCTGGCTGTTTTTGGATGGTTTTGTAACAGTTCCGTCGAGTTTTACAATCCGTGTGGGCGTTGTACCACTATCCAGCATTTGATATGTTCACTTTGAACGTTTCGTTGAAAGTGAATTGTAATATGTTTTTTGATTATTAATGTTATAATTATTGAATCATTGCACCAGGTGCTTCATGGGCTAGGCAGAGGGTGCCGAGTGCCAAATATCTCTATCCTTATAGACTTGACGTGGTTTACCTCTACTCATCATTCTTTTCAAATTAAAAATATTATTCAGTAATAGAGACATAACTTGTGACGGTCCTGTGATTTCAAGTAGCGTCTACTGCTTCTGTCTACTGCCTTTCTAGCAATAGGATACAAAAAGGTCTATCATCTTTTCTAGGATGTTTTGTTAGCAAGAAGAATTCGATTTCGCAATTAAATCACTTCAGCTTTTTCCCAGCAGCATATCACGGTTTCCTCAGTAGCTCGTCACTGATGAGACAACCGCTGATGTTACATAAAAGATACCTATTGCTGTCATTGCGAATCGGAACAGCGGCAACAATAAGTAACGCGTAATACACAAAAACCCTTGAAACGCCACGAACAATGCGCACGTGGGATTCAGATGTGATCTGTGGCATCGCGTAACGTGGTGTAGCAACGCTTATGTCACTGCTGCTTGCGTTCCAAAACGTTAATTTTATTATTATTGTCACATCACGCCTGATCCCTTAAGGGGTTGACAGTGAGCACTGTCTGCCAAACATCTCTACATTCACAGAACTGAGAGACTATTTCTTCGGTATTTACTACTTATGATAGTTAATAAGGCGCTTACCGATGATATGTGGTTTTTAAATGATGTTTCTACTTTAAATAGTTACCAGTGAAATATTAGAAACATCCTGTTTTTTACTGGTCTCGTGTGGGACGTGCGCGCTGTTTGGGTGACTTAGTACTACTGATGATGTCACCGATTACCCTCCAGTTTGTACCTATATTTATTCAACAAATTTTAATACCTAACTAATTATAGAATTATTGATTTACATTTAATCATTTAAAAATAAGTTAATATCAAACAAAATTTTGGAGTCGTTAAATTTTCTAGTTCTACATATTGTAAATATTCTATGCGAAATTAAAACTTCATATTTTGCCTGTTTACGCTCGATACTACTTTCTGGCTTAGGGTTAAGGATTTTTCTAGAGGCTTACATAATAATACGGTGCTTTAGGAGTATTATAGTATCTACCGATAACAAAATGTTACGCAATCAAGTGTCTTGTAAACTAAGAAATAATCTTTAAAATCCACGATACTAACATCTCTAAGCGCGCATTCCGATGAACTTGAAGGAGGCGTGATAAAAATTGCATGGAAAAGTTTCCTGTACGTCCTATTTTTCTTATTCACTAAATAAAAATTAACGCCATCTATAGGTTAGATAAAGAACTGTCTTCCGTTTAATTAATATTTTCACTTGTCAAAATCTAAAGAGCCCATTGTATGGAATAATTGGTGTGTTATTTAAGCGAGCCGCTAATGAATGAGTGAAATAATTCCAATTAGAGAGGCCTTTGCCCCTTAGTGGGACAGTAATGGGCCATTACCGCTCAAATAGGTCGCCTTTGCCCTGTGCATAACTAGGGTTGCCATTCACTGATTACCTTTGCCATTTGTATGCTGTAATTAAAAATGTATACATAGAGACAAATTTAAATTTTGCAATTTTTAAATTGCCCAATGCTAATGCATTGAAATAAAGTAATTATAAGTAATATTACTTAGTATTTTATATCTTACTTTAACCAATCCGGGTTCAAGTCTTTTTTGAGTATGTCAATGTCAAACGTAATGTTACCCTATTTAAGTGTACATCTATGGAATTTTGGTCTAAACAAGTTAACCTTGTACAAAAAGCTTCCTTGTAGTCGAATTGTTGGTTATTAAGTTTTATATTTGTTCAATTCTTTAGTTTTTCGTACGCAAGCAGCCAACTAACTAATACGAAATTTGAATGAAAACATAACGTACATTAGGCACGTGAGGAGTAAGTCAACGCATAATGTTACGCCTATTTTCCATAGATGCGAGCAGAAACTAACGACGTTCATTAAATGCGAACTTGACAAATCTCTTTTGCCTAGTGTACATTCACCGAATTCGACATGTATACTCGTCAAAATAATTATGTACATAAATAATAATCAAAGACAATAATAAGAGTTTTTAACCTATCCCTCATGTATCCCTTTCATTTCTTATTTCACTGTTTTAGTCGTTGTTTCAAAAATGTTCTTCGTTAGTTGTGTTATTTTCCTATAAGTTTCATCATAATCGATCCAGCGCTGATGTGAACAAAAAGCAACATGGCTATTTTAACATTTATAGATACAAAATTCCCTATTAAGGAAATTCAAGTGTTGTTAGGAATGTGGGAACGCAATCAACTAGTTGATCGATCAATCAATCAATCGAATAAGTCAATCAGTCAATCAATCAATTTATTTGTCAACTAAGGACCACAGGATGCTTCAATACAGTTATAATAGTGTCCTCAGAAAGTCAATTAAATTGTACAAATGCAAATAAATATTTTTTTTTAATTTATTGATTCTGATAATTCATTCCATTTCTAAATTTCAAATGAAATTAGTTACTTATAAATCATTACTAAAATTGTTTATTATTATATATTTTGCTTATATATTGTATTTAATATGTAAATAAATATTCCATTTTGGGGGATTCATATTTAAAATCATACAAAAGAAATACAGGGTGTAGCCAAAATTACTGGGTTCTCAAAAAACAAAACCAATCGTGACGTAATTACATATACATATAATATGTATTTTATATCATCATCATCCTGGGCTTTTCTCTTAGAGTGTGGAAGTTACACTGTACAGTCTACCACGCTAGTCAAGTGCGAATTGGAAGATTCCTCAGCAATCTCTTCAGATTTCTTTTCGATGTTTTTATTCATCGTTATAGCGAACAAATGTATGACAACTTTAAACACCACCAAGGGTTGACTTGCAGATAATGCCATGAAATATAGAGTCCGCCTATGCATAAGACACGCCTAGATTTTAGGTGTTACAATAGAGAATAAATAAATAAATAAAATATTATGATGTAGTAATGTGTTTGAGCTGAAAATCGAGGAACTTTCGCTTTAAGTATATGTATGTAGTATATATATGTAGTATATGTAGCTTCCAAAGGTGAATTTGCTATGACATATAAAATGCCAACACAACCATTGAAATACGTACATATGTATATACTTAGAAGCTTTCATCAAGAGCTTATACCGTTCTAATTAAAACTTCGACGGATTCGATTTACAAAGTAGTATTATTATTATTATATCATCACGCCAGGTTCCTTATGGTGAAGGAAGTCTGAAGTGCCAAAATATATCAGTATGCTTACTGACTGCATCATGGCAGGTGCCATGATGCTTTTACATTAATCACTCTCTTGATGCATGCATACTGATTTCGCAGACTTCTGGGCTGTTTGGACAAAATAGGGTAGCGTTATCATCCCTCCGTACCTGCATCCAGTGACATTCGTATAAACTCTACTTACATACGTCTCTTACGTTTAAATCAATAATAAAAATAAAATAACAATCAATCGATTATAATTCCATTGTTGGAATATGGGTAGCGATTCATAATGAGACAGTTAAGGTCATAGTCTACCATGCTGGCCAAGTGCGGGTTGGTAGGTTTCATTAATTTTTTTTTGTATAAATTGTAACGTGTGCAGGTTTCCTCACGATGTCCTCCTTCGCCGTTAGCAAGTTATATTTAAATTTAAAACGCACTTTTGTAAAGAGGTGCGCGCCATGGATTTGAACCCAGCACCCTCGGAGTGAGGGGCTGAATTCTTAATCACACTAGGCTATCACTGCTTCTATATGAATGTATGTGGGTAAAAATATCGATACTGTTGCTGAGGGAAAGTACCGAAGTTGTATCTCTTTCTACTGTATTTTGGTTTGAAGGGTGTGGGTTCGTATTTTTATTTCGGTAGATTTTACCTACATACATCTTAGTTTTGCAACATTTACTTATTTTTAACAAATGTCATTTTTTCTGTAAGCTTCAAACTTTATTCCGGGTTTGATTCCCGGGTTTGATATTTACGAATAATGAATTTAGGCATTTTGAATACGAAGTGTTATTCTTTATATTTTTAAACTAACGGCAATTACTATTGCCTAACAAGCTCTTCACACTATCAAGATATTTTTATTCGCATAATAATTATAATATAATAATAATAATAATTAAAATAGTCTTTCACTTATAAAAAAACCCTGCACTAAACTGATATCGAACGAAACAAAACAATAAAAAATAGCCAAACAACTTTCATATAACACCAATCAGTAAACACAACACTGGTCACCAAAAAATAAAGAAAAAAAAACAATACATTTAACACGTAATTGCAAGGTGTTTCGATCGATTCGCAATTTTCTGGAGGGGTACTTTTAATCCCCTTCGTCACGTCAGATATTAACCCGTCACATCACATTCCACGCGATTTGGTCACGCCGTGCGTTTGGAGACACGGCCGCGTCACTACTGGCCCGTTGATAGCTTATCATATATACATTGTGTGATTACAGTTGTGCCAGCCACGCTGGATATTTATCTATTCGCAAAAATATTTCTATATCACATAGCGTGGATATGTTGATCGATTATCCGGATATAATAAGAGAGAAAGAGAAAAAAAATTTAAAGTACTTATGTACTCAAAATGTCTAACATTTTGAGTACATAAATTGTTTAATAGAACAGGTGGGTAGTTTGCAAACATTGTAAATAAGGACCCTAATAAAATTGTGCTTCGGTGGTCTAGTGCGCGAGTGATGAGCAGGAAATCCTAATTCCACCTCTGGTTATTGCAAAATATATTTTTTTTAACATTAAATTTCCAGTAGTAGGTTTCGACCTACAGACTTGGAAACGGAAACCGGGAACGTATTCGGTCTGGATCCGTTCCCGGTGTCGTTTGAAAGACGTGTCCTTGCCACATTCTCTATGGGTAGACACAGGCGCATCACATTTCCTCATAATCACGTGTAGGCTATTCCGTGTTAGTTCTCGCTCGCCTGATACCTTATCACCGAGTGTTTGGTCACGCACTGACTCAGAACGGCGAACGTATATGTACTCAAACTTTCTTTATGCTTATGTAGGCCAATGTATTCAGCTCTGTAGGTGCCGTGCTACTTTGTGTCACTTTTAATTTTATTATTTGCGAATATTAAATAAGATATGGTTAGTCTTTAAACAATATTTCATGTGTAGAACTACGAGCTTCCTTTCGTTTTTATTGGGTTTTTCTATTGAAGGTTTTAGTACGATATTCGCCATTCTTATTATATTAATAAGCAATCAATTTCAAATAAATTTTATATATTGGCCACGACATGTGATATTACATATTTATGTACAGATATGTATGTATATATGTATTTAATACTATGATTTAGTAAACTGCAACATTTATCCGTGGATTGTAAAAAACGAAGCAAGAACGGTCGCGACGAGTTGCCTGTGACGTCAAGACGCGAAATATCGCTCTACGAACAAACTAAAATACATATATTCATATTATTACATGACTGTACCCACGCAAACGAGCCGGCAGGGCCATGGGAGCGCGGACGTCATCCATCGTCACATATGAATTTCACGCGACAATTGTTTTCGAGGGATACTACACTATTATTTTTTAATGTTGAAGTAAATTTATTTAAATCTCGTTTATCTATTGTCGATAGTCAACTTCTCATTTTTTAATACAATTTCGTATTTGTTTTATATGAACAGAGCATAAGAAATACATTAAACGACGCAATATATCAAAATATATGAAATATGACATAACTTGTGAATGTAATACCAGCCTTATTCATTTAGTGCTGTAGCACACATGAACCAACAGAAAGTGACCATTCTAGCAGAATCGAATACCATCCTTTATATCAGTAGTCATGCACGTTACATTTCAGCGACTATTGACCGTGAATACTTAGCTATAAGGTCGTGGGTTCGATTCCATCCGGGATATTTTTTTTTTATTGAACATGAGTATTTGTGTAGTGTAAATATAAAATAATCTACACAAACATGTATTCAGCTATTTGACCAAGTTAATCGGCTGTTTGGTCACAGTAGCGCTGGGTCTGCCCAGTTTGATAGCAGATCGGCGTGTGTGACCGGCCCCAAGACAATACTATTATGATTTGTATCTAGGCAATGGCCTAAATAACCGATGACAATAAAAATATGACGTAACAGATTATATTTCATCATTTAAAAGATCTTGGCGTGTGTTCCATCAGTGCATATGTATATTTCAATTGATACCACTTACGTTAGTCGCTACATTGTCCGTTCATTCCTAGGAGCGTATGGTCTTCATTAATTGTTTTATAAGATATTTTTGTATAGACGCCGATTGGTTATATGGTTATGACTGATTATATGATATATGGGTAGGCACTATTAGAAGTTCAATTGAAAGACGTAAAGTCCAGCTCTTCATTTAATCACAGAAGATTCGGACAGATTTATTCTACACACCCAACAGGACTATAGGTGTGCTATCAAATTCGTCACAGCAATATCTGCACGACCTCGCTACGCTGAGAGCGCATTACGTGATACTGTTATCGGCGTTCAGCGCGAGTGATTGATGCACCGGGCTTATCGGTGCTGACGGATTAATGTAAATCCGCGAAAATTTTTTTATTTTTATTTTATTTATTTATTTTGGGAATTTGCAACGCAGAGCTATTATTATCTCCAGCGTTGAAAATGTAAGTAGAAGATAATGACTGCTTGTTATCGGCTGTTAGCCTAAGTGCTATGCTCAAATTGTAAAAAAAATAAAAAAATTTTGGTGAAAATTTTTTAGAATTTTGACAAATAGAAAATAATGTAGGTCAATTAGATATTGGAAAATTATCCGAACGGTTAAGGAGCGCAACACCCTATCGACGTATGCTTTTCGAGATACATAAATAAACTACAACACTTTAAAGCAAACGTATCATACATTAAAAGAAAAACCTACCTTTCTTCGAATATGGTCGAGTTGGTCAAATTGAACGCGTCATCGGTCAAGCTGACGTCCTCGATGACGCTCCCGAACGTCGCGTCGTGGTGGCGCAGGTCGCCGTTGCCGTTCGAGGTGTCCAAGTCGCGCGACAGCGAGGCCGACAGCTGGCAGCTGTCCGCGGAGCTGGCGAGCTCGGCGCGCGCGCGCTGCTCCCACATCTTCTTCGTCTCGTCCTGGACCCGCCGCTTCAGCTCGATTATCTTCTCGCGTTCGTTTTCTATCATTTGACAACCTACAAGAAATACACAGTACGCGTGTAAATGTACAGCATCGCGGATTCACTCATTTGTGAATAACGAGTCATTGCTTTGTCATTAACGTGTGTACAAAAATAAATGAATAAAAAAGTAGTAGTGCGATCATATGGGCGCCGTGAATATAGTAAGCCAAAAAAATAAAAAAATGCAAGTTCACCCAATGGAAACTTGTTAACAAAAATATTTAAACTAAATTATACCAGATAGATTAGGCTAGTTTAGAAAAGCACGACTGTACTTTGACATAGAGCAACATTAACAGCACTTCTCATAGAGTTAAGGCCCCCGAGTGACGTATATAACTTAATAATAATAATAATCATCATCATCATCAGCCCATCTCAGTCCACTGCTGGACATAGGCCTCCCCCAGATAGGCAGATGCTGGATGCGACAAGCCGAGGACAGGGCGCGATGGCGCTCATTGGGGGAGGCCTATGTCCAACTTAATAATGACGTCTATTAAATCCTTCCCTTCGATTAGAAGCCCAATGAAATATACCATAAATTGCTCTAACACAGTTTAAATGGCTACTAGCAGTAATCTACCTATGAACGTATCGTCGCTTGCATTCTTTCAGTCTGGACTACGTGTAGTTCAGTAGAATTGCCCACGTGGGCACTTAATGACGTAAAGTAACTACATACTTATCTGCTTCCTACTTTCTATTGCTATGGTGAAAACAAAATACTTTAAATGTACGTACCTTGCTCTTCCAACATTTCCAATCGTTTTCGTTCAATTTCCATCAAACTATCCAATGTTCTCTTGCCCAAAGAGTTCATGTCGGTGTCGCTGGATAGTATCGGTGCGTCCAATGTTATTTTCGATATTCGATCTATGTCGTCCTGCGAAGGAATCTTACCGGAATCGGACATTTTCTGAAAATCTGTGCTCCTGCCATTGGGCTCGTCGCCACAGCTCTTCCTGTGACGTATTTTCGATACATTTTCCCTGACTCTTTCGGTACTTTTAACTAAATTATCAATTGCAATGTTATTTTCCTTATCGTTGTTTTCGTCCGTCTCAATTTCCTCCCGAATCGAATCGTCTTTGGAAATTTTGTCCGGCGATAGGGACTTCGCTTTGATGTACTTATTGTCTACTGGAATCGGCTTAAGATTTTTAACATATCTATTCTTATTGAGATTATTCTGTTGTTGATCATTTTGAGATCTTTCAGTTAGTTCTTCATTCTTAATGTTTTCTTTGGCGACAGTGTTCTCTTTACCCTTTCTGCTGAACGAATCCTTCTTCATGATCTTCCCTAATGCCGCGAATGTTGGAATCTTCGATGACGAATGACTTTTCACTGGTCCGTTTTGATTCTTATCTTTCTTCTTTGAATGCCTTAAACTGTTGAATCTGTCGAACGACACATCATTTTCGATAGTCTCGTTATTGTAAAACATGTTTTCGTTGAGACTCTGCGACATGATGTCTATTTTTTCTGGGGATTTTGGCTTTTTGTCTTTGTTTTTTCGTTTAAGCGAATCGAAATTCCTCTCCCAAAATCCTTTCTTCTCCTTCGAAGAAGTTGAAGACTTAGACGGACTTTCGCTGTGTCTGTTATCAACATCGACAGGATCTGCAATGTCACCGATTACCCGTCTCTCTATATCGACTATCATGGATTGTGACATTTGATCTATCGAGTTGAATTTTTCTTTTATTTGGTTTGTGTGATCTTCAAAGTTGGATATTTTCGTTACATCCATATCATCACTATCCGAGCTTTGCGGTGAATACCCGAATTCACCGGATTTAGCTCTGGTCTGATCTGTGAAGAATGCACTATCTGGTGATTGTGTCCTTTCAATGTCATTTAGCTTTGTCACGATTGGTTTTAAATCCTTCTCTAGGCTTTGCACTCTGCTAGTTAGTTCTTCAACTTGATTTAACAATCTCCGATATTCTGCTTGCAATATTTTCGTTTCATCCAAGGCCGCAGTCAAATTATTATTTGCCTCTGATTTTAGGGTCAGTATTCGCGTTTTTTGAGCTTCAATCTTCTTTGTTAGCGCCAAAATTTCATTTTGAATATCTTCTCTGTTTGCCAATCTGTTAAATATTATATTCCAAATTTAAAAAATCATTACATACCTCTGCTTCCACAATATAAAATTCTAAATATTAATACTTAAAAATTCAGATATACCAATTCATAAGATTTAAAAAAGATAAAAGAAAAATTGGCAGAAACATATCAATGTGTTAATTCAATTCTACTCCCGGAATTACTCACAGTTCAGATTCCTCTTCCAGATGCTGGAACTCAAGGTCTTCGAACATTTTGGTCTCGTTGTCCAATATATCGCGTGCGTTCTGTAGCTCTTCCAGAGTAGCTGCATTTTCTTTTAAGTCTTTTTGTATTCTGAAATAAAAGAAAAAGCTTAAAATCCCGATCATATTATTTCTCCTGTACATATGTATATTCTGATATGCATATATCTATACAGTATATGTTCTCTGACCACACCGTAAGGGACCTGGCCTATAGAATACCTGGACCTGGACTACCTAGAGGACCTGGACATAAACTGTCACTTGGGCGTTTTGCCCACATTCTCCACGCTGGACATGCGGGTTGGGGATTGTAGAGGACAACTTCTCGCACCGCCTATCCTATATCCGTAGGCGGCAGACATGTAACCGTACCTTGGCAAACTGCGCCATGCGGTGGTCAACCATTGCCGAACTTGTTCGCCTCTTCTGATAACCTGGTATCCCGACATGGGGTCGAAGGTCGAAGGGTTCATTCTCCGCCCCGACACGGATGAACTGAAATCTCTTACCTCTCCACTTTCAACGTAGCGATATCCACCCTCTCTCGTATTTCATTCTGCCGTGATATCTGTTTCTCCTTCAGCTGCCTTATCTCCTCTTCTATCGCTTTCGCCCGTTCGGCCAGTTCTGTTTTCTTCTTCTGTTCAATGTTTAGAATGGCTATTTCTGAATCATACTCTCCTTTGATTAGAGCTTTTTCCATTTCCAGCTGGGAAAAGAAAAGTGTTTAAAGAAATTAATTATCATAAAAAATATTATACTTGTGTATGTTGTAATTTCAAGGGTTTTCGTTCAAATGCTTTCTGTAAAAACATGTACTTTACATTCCGCCTAAGACAGTCTTTCAAGATATGGTGGGCTACAGTAACCACTCATAGATAGGTATGAAGTGTTTAATACTTACAAGAAACATATAGTATACATCACGTCTGTAATTCCCCGATGGGATAGGAAGAGGAGGGTAGTATATTCCCACGATTCACTAGTTATGTTCTACGTCTAATCATAGTCAGACGTATAACCCATTCCCTGTTTCATAAAACAGGGAATGAATCTATTGCCGAACACCGAGCACAACTCCAGACTCCGAGCTATTACTGAACATTTTAAGTTAGAAAAACCCGATAAAAATTTTTTTAACGATCAGGGGATCGAAACCAAGACCTCTTTAACATGACTGTTTGTGATAAATTAGAAAATTGACCTTTAATTTTATGAAATAAATATTAAATAACTCACAAATAAAAAATATAAAGGTAAAAGTTGTTCGAAAAATAATAGCTAAATTTACCTCTCTTAATATGTCATCCTCTTGTGCTCTTATTTCGGTCATCTTACATTTGATTTCGTGTATCTCAGCAACCAGCTTCTTCCTCTCGTCCCTTAAACTTTCGTATTTAGATTTCAACTCGTCCACATTTTCATCTAATAACGCGCTATCTATGGAATCTGCTTCGACATCCATTTTCTTTATATCCTCTGCTATGTGTTTCATTATTTTGTCTCTTTTATTCTGTTTCAGATCTTTTTCAAACTCCTCCAGTTCGGGAATATCTGCCATCAGTTCTTTTTTCACATCGTCAAAGCTTTGATTCTTTCTTAGACACGCCTCTTCCAAATTTGTATCGAATTCATTTGCAGCCGCTTCTATATCATTGGTATCATTGACATCATTAGAGTCGTTTTTCGTACTGTTCTGCTGGTCGTTTTTATCAGTCATGACTCTAGAATACCTGAATTCAATATCATTTATTATGTCTGCGTCATCGATCATAGGTATTTCCTCTTCCAAACTCAATTGTTTTTCAATACCACCACATTTTACACTATCGTTGTTAACGTCATTAAGATTTATGCTTTTGTCTTTTTGTACATTGTTAAAGTCAGGTTTTTGTGAACTATCGATAGGCGGTGGCGTGGGGAATATGAAATACTGAGGAGACGGCAGATTCTTATGGGCGAAAGTAGTCTTTATTCTCGTTCTCGGACTTTGCGTGTTCGGTGATTTTGGCTTGAAGCCTATCGCGTTATTTCTATTATAGTACACGTTTTCGTACGGACTTCCTACTGGAGAAAGGTTCTGTAGCCTGTCGTTTTGATTTTGAAGTTTTCTTATCATTATTGGACTAGAAAGATCGTTTCTCGTGTCTTCGTATACCGGAATTCCTATCTCATCCATCCTGCCTACGTTTTCATAATTGTTCTCAGAAATAGTGACTTCGGGAGTAATTTGATCCATATGTGTCGGAGACTGTGATGTGTCGAAGTTCTCGTAGCTCGAGAGATTCCTTTGTATTGGTAGAGACTTACTCATAGAGTTGTTTCGATTATGACTAGTATCAAATCTGAGAAGCAAATATTACTTTGTAATCGTCATTTAAATAGGAACCTAAATGAATAAAAAAAATTGTATTTTTATTAAATGTTATATCGGGCATAATGACAGTTCGGGAAGCCATTTTAAAAATAAATTCTTGATTTGTGTTCCAGACAGTTTGATATAATCTAGGGTAAACCAATTAACCCAACTTATCTTAATGTGTTACTATGAATTTAAAATATATAACTACTGTTATAACTACATACTTGTAATACCCTTCGCTCGTCTGTATGAAATTCGGATTGTTCATAGCCGCACTCCGCGGTAACGACCCATTTGTTATTATCTTATTATGTGACCTCTTCTCTGTCGGCGTTATTGGCACCCCTATAACAAATACGAAAACTACATTAGTTAAAACAAGACTTAGTAAATTTACAATCAGAATAGTAAATTTACAATCAGAATACACAATGTCGAAGAGTCTTGCAGTTTCAATAGTAAGTACATGACAATTTAACACTTAATAATGACCAATTATCCAAAAAATACCAACCAACATCACCTTACCAACATCACCCAACCTTACCATCGTTACACTGTTGGACGTGTGCTATAAATCACAAAATACCACGCTAGGTGCAACTTGGCAGACGGTTAAAAATCTTTGCATTATAAATTGTATCTAGAGAAGATCTAGAAGAAAGAATTGGATCTAGAGAATTTTGAGAATAATAAAATCGAATATATTGGGACATTTTCACAAATCGCCATAAAATTCCAAAATCAGCACCAAGAAAGCTTGTGGTATGGCAATTAGATTGCTGATAAATTAAATATTTATATACATATAAATATATACTTGTGTTGATTTTTTAAAACTCAGCCAAGTACTTGTAATAATCTCACAAATAGTCATTCTGTATGCAGTATGGCTGTAAGACAAATAGTGTACACCAATAGAGTGCGGTCACCAGAAGCAAACCTATCTTATCAAGAACTAGAAGCACTACAGATTAAATCCACACATGTACACCCACCTGAAGCTATCTGTCTTTCGTACTCCGCACACATGTTGAGTATCTCCTCCAGTCGCGCTGTTTCCGCCTCCTTCTGCTCCTCTTCCTTTATGCGGTCCTGGTATGCCTGAAAGCAAAAGTACGCTTTTCACAAATCTAGATATAATAACGTGTGTATATCAACGGTAAATTAGTACACATGATTGTAGATATATGACGTTGATCATCATCATTCATCATCATTATCACTCCTGTTCACTGCTGGATATAGGCCTATCCAATAGCACGGCACTGAGCTCGATCTTCAGCTCTTCGCATCCAACCACTGCCAGCCACTTTGCGTATATCGTCACTCCACTTAGCTGG
>DWDT01002039.1:0-14488 GCA_018245595.1 Microceris scylla | reverse complement strand
TCTAAGTTGCAGTGCTGCCATCTATCCGATAACAATGTTACCTCTGCCCATGTTATATGCATGTTACATGTAAATAAACCTTGCATCGTGTGATGTGCCCGAGCTGAAGTCGACATTATTGTATAAAACCTATTATAGGAATATTGCACCCTAAGACATAGTTGAACGCATATAAAGACAGCAGGTGTGACATGATTACATGTGAAGATGACTACTACGTCATTAAACTCGATGGAAACTCTCGCAGGACAACAGGCCAATTGTATTTAGCGTGTCGTCTTTCTTTCTTTTCCCCTAATATATTCTATTTTCTAGTAAGATCCTAATATATATTTTTTTCTAGTAGTCTCTAGTAAGATTTCTGTACGTTGCGGTTCATTTAGTTTTAATGTCTTATCAAGTTGGGGTCATGGAAAAATAAAAGTCCTTGATTATTTATATCCTTCAATATTTGTAATCTGAAAGGTATATTGTCCATGAAATTTATATTAAGTATCAAAATGTTTAACACTATGTTGTACTATTAACAGATGTTTAATTCAATTATATATGTTCAACAATGATAGTTTTAGGTCTAAATAAATAGAGCGTGTACAAAAATCACAGAAAAAACGTCTTTAACCTGTTTTTCATGGATAACTGGTCAATGAATAATTATTGCATGAAGAAATAGAGGTGGAACGCCTACCTTTAATATCGTTGTTTGTTTATTGCAATGATGCAGTTCGGGTAAGGTAATGTACACAATAATTATAATGTAGTTATGTCTTTTTTTTCTTTTACTACTCTTCCAAATCAATATTGCGGTTATCAAATTAGAAAATTGTGTGTTCTGTACTGCCCTTTCTTTATTTTTTTTTACGGAAATTGTGAAAAAACTTGCTGTTATGGGTTACGTACTATGGTTTACCTTTGCACCGGTCACAGTTTAAGAATTTCTACAATACGTGAGGAAAAAAATTCAGCTGAAATCTTCTTAAAGTATAGAAATTATTTTAGTGAAACTTGCGGTCTGAGTGCGTTTGTTAGATTTCAACACAACTAATAATTAATTGTCGACGGAAACCACTAGCCGAAACGTAACACCTGAAGTATGAAGGTCACTAAACAATTCGGTTTGTTTATTGTTTTAAATATGCATCTGGATAAGCAGACCAGGTAATATACATTGAACAGCTGTTGGTACTAAGTCCTGTATATATTATAATTTACATTAAGTATTTTGTTATAAGTAAATATACTGATTATAATTAAATGTCATCATCATCGTCATCAGCCTATTTCAGGCCTCTGCTCGACATAGGCTTCTCGCATCTCCTCGGCTTATCGCATCCAGCATCGTATACAGCCTTTCGTAGACCGTCATCCCACCGGGATGTAGGGCTTCCTACGCTACGTTTGCCAAGCCGCCGTCTCCACTCCAGAACAGAATTAAGTGTATTATGTATTAGTAATATCATTAACATTTAGTGTTCCAAGTCTCTCATGAAGTTTAAAATTTTCGTATCATCTGATTAATAGTGGATCTGATTGGTTTAAATGTTTATTTAGAATTTGTTTTTATTATATATAATAAGCGCCATCTAACGTGAATCAAAGCAATTACATTATGCTTAATTCAAGAAGTTGTAGATATTATGTATCGCTAGAGTGCGGACCTACACAGTGCGCTCTAGCGGCAAGTAGATGTAACTATTTATACAGTTTGGAAATTTTTCGACAGATGGCACTTTGTCACCAATGTGTGGAACAACAATATATTTATTTTTCGATATTAAAAAACGATAGTTTGTCTTGTTATTTGGATACAATAATTACACCGAACAATTTGTTACTAAGTTTACGAGAGTTAATTTTAAATATTTCCCTGTTATTTATTTTCAAAACAATTTAGAAGTAATGTCATGTCCTAAGCTTCCGTAATCTTAAGTTACATAATTATTGCATGTGTTTATTGTCAAATTTAAACGTTCTTATGATCCATAGATAGTCTAAATTTGCTGTTTTGTGTATTTTGTAGTTTAGATGTATCAAAACGCTACTAGGACAAAATATTAACATTTACGTAGTTATAGTCACAATTTTTCATAAATGTAATAACATACCTATCTCCATTTAAGGCAAAAGCTTACGGATAACCGTTTGAAGTGTTGTGTATTTTTATATATTTAATATATTTTTTATTTATTGAGCTAAATAAATATGTAGATATTTATTGAATAGTGTATCCAAAAGGAAGTTTTGATTTATTAACGTTGCATTAATAGAAAATCTATATGAGGAATTTGATTATATTTATAAGAGAAAGGTAGTTTTTTATCAACGATGTCGACTCGCCGTCTAGCTCGGCTACTCAATCAAATCTATGTTATTAAAGACTAGCTATGCCTACGACTTCGTTCCCATGGGAGTCATAACTTTTTCTAAAATTAAAGTAGGCTAAGTTACTCCTTATTACATCAGCTATCTGCCAGTGAAAATACTGTCAAAATCGGTTCAGCCGTTCCTGACTTTAGCCGGAACAAACAGACAGACAGACAGACAAAAATAGTAAAAAATGTTATTTTGGTATATATATTCACATTTGGTATATACAGAGACTCCAATTTTATTTATTTGTATGGATAGTTTCAGCTGACGTGTTTGTATATCTAAGCTCTTCTTATTTGTAGCTTCAACAGTTTCATACTGTAGAAATATTTGTTTTGTGTAAAATATACTGTGGAAATACTTTCCATTCGTTCTTAGTTAAAAAAATATATTACCTTTTTATTAATGTCTTTGTCAAAGTGTATTTGTACCTACATTTTTAGGATATATGTATGATGCATAAATGTGGAAGTACAGGAATATTGAGGGTATTAAGAAAAATATGTTTTCATATTTTATAAATTTATTTCATTTTAATGTTTATGTCTGTACTCATTTTTTCTATTACAGTAACAAATTTTCAGTATAATAGAATTATGTACATTATGTCGGTAAAATTCTCATGGTACCAATGAGTTCATTATCCATTATCCATTATGTAGCTTACGGCACAGATTTTTTACATACAAACTTACAGCTAAATAATATAAATAAGTACGAGTTAAAGTAGGCTAAAAGTCTTTCTTTTCTAAACTGGCAATGTCGCAGTCTAGTAATACTAATTCACATTAAAATATAGTTTTTTTTTAATACTCATCGTAAAAAGATTAGACCATAGATTCACAAGTGTATTGAAACGAGTAAATAAATAAGAATAATAATAATACTTTTAAAGGTATCCGTACAACAGATAAAGCGAGGAAAGAATAGAATAAAATTTAACAGTACAGTGCAGAGGAACTTATGACAACAACTTATATGCTAAATCATTTAATAAATTAACATTTAATAACTACAGAATACTAAATATCACAGAGAAAGTACCCATTACTTAGTCGACAAACGGTGTCTCGTCAAATAGTTTTGTTTTTTTTTTATAGTAACAGAGAGCTCACACTTAACTAAACTAAAATAAATAATTATAAAATCGACACTATTTTAGTAATGGAATAAATACTTAGTTCGAGAACGGATTTTTTTCAACAACAAATGGGTGGTATTAAATACCTACTCAACTCAATGAAGACAAGTTGGATTTGTTCAATCTCGGGCGTCTGTGCCCTCTCTTCACATCGAGTTTCGCCTCGAAGTCCTTGCACTTTCTCGTGTTCTTCTTATTTCTTGGACACCTGAACTCGGTATACCAGTTGTTTAATAGATTGCCGTACCCTCGGAAGGTTATGTAGTCGTTCTTGAGGCACTGTGTAGCGTCTACTTTCTTCTCCAACGAGTCTAACTTCATTCGGCTCTCATCGAAGGGCGGTATCGTCATATTGACAGCACACATGTTCTCCGATATTTCCGCAATCGTGCTGTACAGTCGGTGCAGGGTATTGTCGATCAGTTCCTGACGTATTATTTTGTAGTAGTTGAACGGGTCGTCAGGAAACTCCACTTGGACATTCCTCAGTCGTTTGAAGATCACGTGATACTCGTTCAGCGACTTGTAGAGTTTCGGCATCAGATATGCGAACTGCAACAAAAGAGACGAACGTAAATATTTTGATGGATCTGTCTCACAATATATAGAAAATAGTATACAAAGAAAAAAAAATTAAGAAGAATATGACGCTCGGTTTGATTGGCGAGAGATATACAGTTTGAAGATAGGTATGTGTGAATAAATATCGCCTTTATATCATGGATACTTTACGACAACGCTAATTTGTGTCGAGGCTGTATGAACCATAAGCACTTGTGATCGGTGTAGCTATTCAAGTATACACTGAGACTGGCATATTACGTCGCCCAACTTACATCTATACTTAGTTCAAGCTTCATAATTACTTTTAGTTATATTTCACGCATGGCATCTACATATATACGAGATTGAATGTGATTCGAATATACATACTCCAAGAAGCGTTACGCACAGTACTTTGTGCGTATTTCATGAATATTTAACAATAACAACAAAGTTAATATTATGCGTTCGGAACTAAAATAGATTCAACTGATTCACTCGTTGTCATTTGGCTTAAATTCCTAATGAATCATTTAAAGGTCTCAATATGCGGCCCGCAAAGGTTACAAATACCGCAATTATGTCTGTCTATCTCTTTATCTATCTGGACATATCTAGCTATTACCGAATGTACACAAATCTGTTCCATATTAAACAGTTTTAGCCCACAACATGAATAACAAAGTGTTTGAGAGATCAAAGATATCTATATTTTATTTTGAATAGGTCTAACGTCATTACGTTTTCAATATACACGCTATTTGCGATGAGGATCAATAGGAACACTTAGTTCTAAGGAATAGGAACACTTAGTTCGCGATGAGGATCAATAGGAACACTTAGTTCTAAATATCTAGTCTAGTCTACCTAGTCTAGTCTACCTAGTCTAGGCTCCTAGTCTAGGCTACCTAGTCTAGTCTACCTAATTTAGTCTTATCATAGATCTCTGTTCTAAGACTCTCAATATTATTAAAGTGTCGCTACAATATAATATTCTTGTTTTATATCATTATGTATGATTTATGGAAGTATGAATGGAATAATGTTTATTTATTGATTCTGTCGCAAAAGACCTTTAAGTTATTCATAGCCGACAACCATTTAAAGTTCCTATATGTTTGTAAATAAATTAAGAATTTATTTTTAATTTGTAAAATGCTGGCAGTTAAATATAATGTTGGCAGTAAAGTGAAGAAACGATCGTTTATAATGTAACATGAAAACAAGTAAAACTAGTACTTCTGCATGTTTTCTGTAGTCATTTAAATCTTATTTTCTTTTATCATGTAATCTAGATTTGATTTTACACGATGACATTGTATATTTTGCACGTTGACATTAACAATAGACATAATGTGGTTGCTGTATTAGCGTCATATGTTTCCGCTTTATGTCATTTAACGTTTAATTTCTGATAATATGAAATATAGGCTTTTATATTGCACGATGTCATTGTTCATTTTGCACGATGGCGTTGTTCATTTTGCACGATGGCGTTGTTCATTTTGCACGTTGACATTAAAAATAGATGTGTTATGTTATTGGCGTTTTGTGTTTGTTTTCATAGGAATACAATATAATAAATCTAGGACAATACTGTATCAGTGGGCATAGCAGTGGGCACTGGTGGTGTCCTGTGCAACAATGATGGATGTGCGGCGAAAAGCAAATAGGGATACTGGGCGATCCGACTTATCTCGTCGGCTAGGCTCGAAACATATTGTTTATTATTGCTTTATAAAAATAAATATACATATATGCGATGGTAGCAAATCAAAGTATTTATATAAGTTGCTTCCTACGTATAGTTTTTAAGTTTTAGTATCATCAACTTATATTTTGAGAGTGAAGAAAAATTAAAAAAAAAATTTTTTTTCTTCACTTGAGAAAAATTCGTTATGAGGCAAGTTGATGCGCTGTGACATTGTCATTCCACACGTCAAGTCGCACGTTACAATTATGTCATCAATGAATATTGAGTAACACAATGCATTACGAGCGTGACTAATATTTCACGAACTATCCGCCTCGGATAGGGAGTAATGAATGAACTCATCTCATTCACGAGAGCACTCATTAATTATTCCGGGAACACCGTGTTATCCAGTAGCGCCACTAGTAATTAAAATACAATTTGTGTGCCAAATCATACGTCGGGGCGACATAATGAAATTCTTCTGAAACGGTCGCGGGCCGCGTGACTCACTACACGTAATAGTCAACGGTTAACTTGTGCTCAACGGAAAGTTATGGTCGGTTTATTTCCGCAAATATTCTAACTGTAATGCCGTTTTCCGCCAATCTCTACATCGGAGGTGTGTTCGGTAATTGTTCGTAATATTTTCGCTGTTGTTTTATGATCAATATTCTTAATATTGTCATAATTATCATCGTTATTGACACCAACAACATAATTTTTATTGCTGCTTAATTGAGCATAGGTTTACTGTCAGAATGAGAAGGCTTTAGTCCACGATCCTGGCATTCGCCGGGATTGGTAGATATCATGCGTTCTATTAATGCAAATTATATTATTACGAAAATTATTACTTATTATTATTATTATTGCAAGTTTTTTCAAGATATTTTCTTGTACTGTTATAACGAATGACGACAATTTTTAAAAACGCACTTAGTGTAATATAATTAAATATGTTAAGGTTCGAACCCTACGAGACCCTCAAAGTCGAATACGAAACACGAACTAAGTAATATACTAGCACTGTATATACGTAGTATAATATTATTAATAATACAGTACAATAACTGTTAAACAATCTATTGAGCTAATATTAATTTAGAACTGGCTATCATGGCTTCCGGAATAGGCATTCCTTTTCATTTAATCATACTAATGCACAAAAACATTCGCCAATAAACAAACCTATTCACATATTTGCGTATATAATTCTCCATATACAAAATCGAAATGGATTTATTATGAGGCGATGTTTAATATTATTGGATATTTAAAGCGCTGTAAGCGATCGATTTTGAAAATTAATCGTTAATATTTTACGGTTCATAAAAGCGCTGAGCTGAGACGATTGCGCCGAGCCGAGCTGAGCATTGTGCGAAGGGACGCGCTGAGCAATTGTACGAGTACGATAATAAAACCGTCGGACTCTGTGAACAAATATGGCGGAATATTAACACTGAAAACCCGACAATGAGCCGTACATTTGCGTTAAAGAGGCTCGCGAGTCCCGCGGTACGTGTTGGAGACAAACGCGCTGCGCCGGAATCGTAAGTTCACATTCGTCTCACTTGGACAAATAATGTGTTTTTAACATTTCGTGTTGTTTTGTTAAATCGTAAATACTGAACAAACACTAAACGCGTACGGAGCGACCGCTTAGCGCGCTCTGTCACCATGAAAGCGTTCGTGCTAATACTGTGGAATGCCCGCTGCCCTTTGCTCTCCGCGACACAAACTGAATAGATAACTTCCACTTCGTATAATATATTTAATGCAAAAGCTTACGGAATCGTTTTAGAGGTATTGATTTGCTATATGTACGTATATACCACAGCTTTCTGTTAAGCAACAGTTATCTCGTATTATGGATCAAATTTGCTTTGCAATTTGCATTCCGGTTTTATTTGAGTGTGAGTGTTATAGGATTTTCCTTAATTCATAAAAAAGCATATCCATATTACGCTTTACTCCACCCGCCGTTTTAACGTCTCATTTGAGCAGTATTTAATTTTTAAATTGTTCGTAAGTCAACTAAGAGCCGAACGTAGCTGAGATCACTTGAATTCTAACGCTTTCCTTTGCCCAACGTCAAATATTTAAATTTCTTAAGTGGCCGTGCATTGACGAACTGTCGAGACATACACAAGAAATATTTAATATTCATTGACATGGATACCGGCCGACTCCGCACTGCTATGTTAGAAAATAATTTAGTGTATAACACACCCAAAGAAATGTTCGCCCTAATACTTAAGGACATCGGACACTGAATATAGTTTCGTGTCATATTGCATTAACTTTCGTGTACTAATTAGTCGGTGTCCAATATGAATACATAATAGAAAGTCTCGCGGTCCAGATGTGTGTTCGGTAAATAATAAAAGCTTCGAGAGGCCCGTTACAAAACGATTGTGGATTTTAGATTTTGTTGAACGGAGGCGGTGAGTACAATTGAAACTATAAATACATTGGACATTGTTTGTTTCATTTACATATTTGTGTTACATACAGCCTTCGGGCATAAAGATTTTTAAATGAATCTCCAATGTTAATATTAGCTTTTTGATAAGCGGTTAAAATGTAAGCGACATCTATTTATATGTGTATATAACTTGTTTTTTTATTATTTAATTATGTCAATGTTATAAAGGAAATAGTTAAAGAAAAATGTTCCGTCGAATAGTATTGTTATTAAAGGTAGAATTTAAGATCGCGTGTGCGGGGCTAAATCGGGTGGCTGCCATCTATGCAAATTTCTTCGAAACATTTAACTGGATCCGTGCTTTGCTCTTCTCCAGCTGAGACTAAACAAAGCTTCAGATTTATATGCCACCAACAACACGGGAACCCCTTTATCTCGCGTTTAAGTTAGCTTTACAATACGAATGGACAGCCAGTTGAGGTCATTTTTCATTGGTATGAGTTATGAGTGTGTCCTTTTTTTGCACATAATTATTCAACTTAACAGGTTGTGCACACAGCTTGTTTTTTTACGTTTACCGTATTTAATTTCACATAAATATTACACTTTCCGGTAGGATCAAATCGACGCTGAGAGGCAAAGTTTCAGCGGCGAGGCAATATTGTTTTTATAAGGGCTTATAATAGCTTAAAAACTACGTCGATTTTTTAATAAAACGCGGCGGTGAAAATTAAGGGCTTGCACTTCTAGTTATTGCCCTTAAGTACAATGTGAAGTAAATAAACGTCGGCCACATGTAATTTGGCTCGGCGGAACCTCATTTACGTTGCAACGGCCAGCCTCGAGCAGGCTAATGTACACGGGAATCCTTTGTCTCAAATAAAGCAAAAATAAATTAAAAATGATGTAAAAACATTGAACGGAAAACAAAAAGACTGATGGGCTGGACCACCACACCCTCATGATGTGAAATGATCAGCCACAGTAATTACACTGTCAGACTGTTTAAGCCTCACTCCAAATATTAAGATTCGCTTTGAGTTCAAAGCGAAATTCATCCGATTCAATTTAAACAATGTTTTAGTGCTAGAATAAAGGTGTGCAGATTCAGTTTGAAAGATTTATAGTTAATACAATCTTGTTTCTTACCTTTCTTTCTGTTATTGATGCGCCGATTTTTCTAGATGTCTTGTAATCATGGAAGTGTATATCCACGAAATTTACTGTCGGTAGCCAATCTGGCATACCATCTCTGTATTCTCTGGTTTCGTTCAAAATCCTTCTTTCTTGATCAAAAAACCTTTTTGTGTTGCGTAGTTTTTTAGTAATTTTTCTAGTCGCATTCTTATATAGTTCAATGCTCGGATTTTTTGGTCGTCTCATTGATGCGGACATATCTTTGGTTACTAGTAACGCCATGTTGTCTGGCTGCCTCCTCTGATGCCGTCTCTTGTGTTCCACCGAGCGTGCCTCAGCCGGGATAAGACACATGGCGATTATCACTACGACGGATGCAGCTATCAATAGCCTTTTAGGAAAACCTGTAACAAAGAAACAATTCGACTTAACGTTTTATAAGATTAATTGCGATAATTAACTAAATTAAATAATCACGTAATTTTGTTCTTGAATATTTCAGTTTTGAGATAAACAATATGGTTTAGTCCGAGTTTGAATTTTGAGCGGAGTGGAGAGGTGAACGTGTGTGAGTTGCCGGAGAGTCACATAAAAAATAATAAGCTTCGTTATTATCGTAAACGCACTCTACAACTTAAATATTACGTGCATAAAATGCATGTACAATCTTCATCTTTGGACCACTTTATCAGCGACCATTAGCCGCTGGTCCGGACGTGATTGTTATAATCAATTGGAGTTTGCGTGGATCAGTTTTTGATGGTACCTTGCATATTTACCTACACCAAAATTTCTTTTACCCCCAACCCGACTTATTCAACAGTCACACAATCCCCTCCTCCGATTTGACGTTTATTATTGAAGGTTTTGATGTTTTGCGCGGGGGTCATAAAATATATTTTATGTTCCGTGCGACTGGTAATACAGAGAAGCGATGTCTTCAAAACTTTTAAAAGAACAGAATCCCCACTTAGGCAAAACGCGTAGCTTTGTTCGCTTCGAATGCTAAAACGTAGAAAGTTATCCTATCGTGTGGTTCTCGACACATTACAGCTATATATGTATGTAGCTGTAGACTCTCAGCAAATGTCTAGAACTTAAGAATGTATGGCACGCTATGTCTATTAAGTTTGACTTGTTGATAAAACGAAAAGATCAGATACCGAAATCAGTCACGATAATAGAACCTACTGACATAATATATAGATACATCATGTAGTATTACTTAAGTTACGTCACACGAGGATAAGCAATGTTTATGGTCAGTGAATCATTAGGTCAATCCGTGTCGTTGACAATGTAATGTATGCTAAGTAAACGTGACGTTTAGCGTCTAGTTAAAAATAGGAGAGAACTATAATGTTGGTGAACTGTCGGTTTACGAGGTTTTTATGTATGTTATTTTTTACCCTGTGGCCATTGTTCGTGATCATAGGCTTCGATGTGTATATCGAATGCATTGTCAAGTTCAAACAATGCTTACGCGTATTACCACGAAAACAGTCCACGTACTATGTAATTTGCCATAGGGATTTCCAAGCGGCTTATCGTTACATAAACTGTCTATCTGTCTGTCACAGATTTAGAGACAATTGTGTACAAATGTTTCCTTTTATGTTTTTGTACGTTATCATTTTTTTCTATCTAAGTTCCAGTAACAAAGTGGAAAGATAAACAAATTAAACATAATATAAACGTTAAAAACGGTGAAATAAGTAATGGATGAGATGTTACGGTTCGGTGAGCTAAAGTCATCAGTGTCAGGTGACATCGGACGTGTTTCAGCGAAAAATCCCTTTGATTAATAGCGACGAGTATGTTGTTCATTCCCTCACGATCCTTTCGCCACGGTGTATCGATTTCTTTCACGATCTGTACTGTCAACGATCATCAATCGAATTCGCTATTCGCCGGTTGTTTCCATAACAATACCTTGCACTTATATGAAATTAAAATGTTTAAAGTGTACGGACATATACAACTTGAATTGTTACTAAAATGATTATACATATTTTAATGATAAATTAATAATGGTTAGAAATTTTAATAAATATACGTTATATGATAGTGTTTTCATCATTATTTAAATGACATATAATTAAAATAATGAAAACGTTGTAAAGGTGTTTGTCCTGTAATTTCACAAATCGCACTTAGTTTAATCACTATGCAATACCCACGCACCTATTATAAATTGATTTTAAGGAATGTATATATTTTATTTATCGTTATATTAAATCATAATATTTAAATTAAAACAGCATATCAATATTAACTATACATTAAAATTTTACTTATTTATAAATATTTTGCAAATTATAAATAATATTGTAAAATATTCTAAAATAAATACAATTAATAAATTGCCAGTGAAGCCTAAATACATTTTTATTTATAAATTCTGTATAACTGAACTAGTAAGAATAATATACATTATTGTAAATGATATAATTGATAGGAAATATATTGATATTTAAATATAAAACTTGTAAAACAGAACTACTCAGAGTAGTGGGTATTACTGCTAATTATAATTTAAAATAATATTTACATCTACCCACTCGAACTCATTGCCCATTGTTTACATTACGTACTCAATACTGATAACGAAACGTAGCAATAAAACGTAACTTTATAAATAAAATATTCATTTAAAAATAAAAAAAAACACACACACACACCAGTTAAAAAGACATCCATGAACAAGGCATTGATGTAGCTTCTTCGGGCAAGTCCATATTCATTCAACAAAACAATTCTCGATCATTGAACGATTAACGGTATTTATGAATCGCGAACTGAAAGAACCAAAGCACTGACTGAAAGCACTCGCGACGGGTATCCGTGGCGCACACTGGATCACAATGGCCGTGTTTGATTTACAAATCACAAGTGTACGTGGTTCGCGCTGAACGATGTGTCGAGTACGGTCTCGCGAGTGTCACCGCGAGCGAGCGTGCGGGACCGGCGCGCGGGCTGTCGTCGCATCGAATGAGCGCCGAAATGCTTTGCCGTACATGAAATAGCCGGTCAAACCGCGAAAACCCTTACACGCCCGCCGGAAAGCGAAAACCGACCCCCTCGGAGACAACCCACGCGCCGCTGCGACTAGATTTTTTCATCATGACACGTCGTTTTCGTTACAATTTAAACTTAGAACTCTGTTGCAACATATTAAATAATAATTTATATTGTTGTAGGATTTATTAGAAAGATAATTGTATATACGATTAAGAGATAAGCTCGGAATTTGTTATATGTAACGTAATTTTTCGTGACGTTATATTGTATTTAAATTTAATTTTTAGTTATCTCAAATGTAATTCATTAAATCAAATTATTGTTATCGAAATGATATCTTTGTTACGCTAATCGTTAATCCGGTGTATTATTCGTTAATTCTTTATCGTCCAAAGCGCACATAAATATTTGAAAGTAGATGTACCTACATATGTTTAATTACAATCTTTGTATATTTCGCGATAATGTTATAACAACGTAAATAATATTTAACGAGTTATTTATATAATTGTAATAAAAAATAAACATTGCATAAAAAAATAACATGAGGCCCGCCGTCACCGCACGATTCGCTTTCCACAACTTATGCAAGTGTACAATTATTCGGTTAGACTTCGACGCTGATTCATCGATGAGTCTATCCTAAAGTGAGTTTTTATCGGGCGTTAGTCGCGGCGCGCACGTGTGAGGCATGCCTCGACTTATCGCCGAACGCGATCCAATCGCGATATCGTGTTAGTTCTTTAGCGATTGCCATCGAATTGCGTAATTTGTGTAAAATTCGCACATCTCCCAACTTTATGCCTTGTAATCAAGACATACACGTCATTGAACCGTACACCATCTGTATCGAACATACGAAGTGTTGTGGATTTAGACAGGCTTAGCTGACATTTGTACAGTATACAAGAGGGTTCTCTCACAAAATGTTCCCTACCTGCTTTTTTAATTGTTCTTCGACGAATATTAAGCTTATGTTATACACTGAAGATAAATCTCTTTTTCTTTTTAACGTTCCGTCTTTCTTCGTGAACGGACAACAAACACGACGCGAAAAAGAACCGAAGGACTAAACACGAGAGCAAACGGAGTGAAGACAAAAAAAAGCTCGAAAGTATGGGAAAAGACTCATCGGACACACATAGCTGTACATACATATGAACCTGCGAAGCCGCAACGATAAATCTAAGCAGTGTTTATATCATATTCATACTCAAGTGATTTGTTATAGATAGCGATAAAAAAACTAGTTACAAAAAGTTGACATACTGGTCGTTAACGGTTTAGTGTTAAAGGGAAAAGTCTGGCATGTGGCTGGTGTTACATATATCTGTACGAGCATCGCGTGTATTTACTGACACGTTTTTTCGTGGTTAACAAGGCAATGCCATTGTACGAGACTGTTTATTGATAGTGTCAATAGAACATTATTGTGCCCATGATTAATAATATCTCCAGAGAGATGTTTTACTTTCATAAGCAACACAGAAAGAAGTTTACTAGGTCATAAAATGATTAAAATTTTCGTAGACGTGTATTCGTGTGTTTATTAAATATTGTTTACATGTAACAAGGTATTACGTTAGGATACGTTGTGAATACACGGATGTAATTAAAACATTGTAAATAAAAAGTATTATTGTATGCGTATTTAACAAATCGACTAATAATGAGTGGACGCAATCATTTGTAGCTTGTAAGTGGAGGAGATTCCCAATGCGTCGTTCTTGTGACATGATGACACGGCTTTCGTCAATTAGCAGTTTTTATGCGAAAATGAGGTTGTAATTAGTTTAAGTTGAGGCTTTCCGGTCGGCGATTGTACTCTGTTCGATTGTAAAAAAAGTTTTTAGTGATGCATTATATTATAAAAAGGTATTTAATGTGTAGCGAGAGAACGTACATTATGTTCTGCTAATTAACCTTAAGGACGGAGGCGACTTTTGAGTCGCCAATTACGAAAATCATTACCCTTTGACGTTAAATTAAAAAAAAAGACCTGTCAAGGGAATTACTTTCACTCTATTGAACGTTCCAATTAGATTAAGAACCTTTAGATTTACATTTTTTTTTTTTTTAACCCATTATAATTCCACTGTTGGAATACGGGTCTCCTCTCATATTAAGAGGGTTAAGGCCATAGTCTGCCACGCTG
>DWDT01002038.1:0-14491 GCA_018245595.1 Microceris scylla | reverse complement strand
GCCATGGATTTGAACCCAGGACCTCCGGATTGAGAGGCTGAATTCTTAACCACTAGGCTATCACTGCTGCAGTAGCACTAAAATTGTATGTTAGTAAAATTTAAAATCTGTAAGTACATACTAAAGATACCAAAGTTAGCATTCATGAAATCTTAAAATAAAATACAAACAATCTGGTGCCCATTTTGACTTACACCTGCTACTATGCCACTAGCTAACTAACAAGACCAGGACAGGATTTTTTTAGGACTAGTACGAATTGAGGAGATAGTTAGAAAGCGATAGCAGCATAACGAAATTGAGGAAATGGTAGCAGAGGCAAATGTCGTCGGCGTAATAAAGACACAAAATTCGCTGGCCTGGCCATCTTCAATAGATAAGAATAAGGTGGTGAAATCGCATACATGGGACGGCCAAGAGGGAGACGAGCAATCGGCCGTCCCAGATATCTCTGCTTACTCGAACTCCAGATGCAGAGTTAGCCGGCTGCGATGTAAGACAGACCGACGTGGCATATCTTGGTATCCTACATATTAATTATTCAAAATTCATAATGTACAGATTAGTTTAGATACTAAAAAAACAGGAAATACTGAAAAAATAATAAATACACTTCTCGGATAATCAACTAAATCAAGGCAAGATATTTGAGGGAAGTAGTAATAGTAAAAGTATTTATGTAATCCTACAAATATTAAAAATCAGCAATCGCGGTAGTATGAAAGAAGAAAGTAACAAGGAAGTGTGTGCGATTTACATAGCGATATCAAAAAATTTCCTTCTCAACATACGCTTGTCGAAGTTTTCAGCTAGTCAATTAAAGTCAAACAAATATCCGATGGGATAAATGGACAGCGAAGTTCAATTTGCTTCTGAACAGTATAGGAGGGAAAATACCCTGACGAAAAAATAATACAACAAACGAACAACGAAATCAGTATTGTACAAACTTTTAAATATTATCTCATTTCTAACAGGTAACACCACGCCTGTAATTCTCAAAGGAGTGAGCAGAGGCGTGTGGTACATTCTCATGCTTCACCGGTTACGTTGACGGCCCACCGTGGTATGAGTGATGAGCCTATTGCCACACATTGGGCACAAATTGAGACTCCGGACCACTACTAGAAGATCTAAGTTTGAAAAATTCAATAGTGAACAATAGTTTGAACACTATATTATTTTAACATGTTACTAACATAAATTTTTCACTATGAAGTTTCTATTTTATTGTACTTTAATAATGTTCAGATTGCAGTCCGAAGTTTATTAAGCAATATTTGGATTGTAGTCCGATTTTTCGATACCTCCAAGTTTGTTATCAGAAAAATAACAATTCCATTGGATAGTTATGTTTAAAACTCCAAATTAATTAATAATTTTGTTATCGATTTCTTTTTAATCTCTTAAATGACTTTCTGACCGAAAACGTCACTTTTTGGTACCTGTTGCATAAAGAAATGACAAATTTTTGTTTAGGTACATATCTAAATTAAGTAATATTTTTTTATTAGTTGTAAACTTTATAATACTGAGTGTACCAGGATAAAGTACCAGTAAGTAAATTTAATTGCTTTTTAACTGTATATTAGTTTATAGCGTGACGCCGACGACCTATTAGACATATGTTTGTTTCGACCAGAAATAGAATGCTTGGAGTAGACAGCAGGTGCGCTACGAGCCCTAACAGAGACTTATGTACCTATATGAATCACCCATTTAGACGTTCACATGGATATACATAAATTTCTACAAAGGATCATTAACTTCCCACGTTTATTTGTTTTCCAAACAATTCCAGCATAATTCTTTGAGGTGATCCAACGTTAGTTGCTGGAACTTCACCGCTTAGGACAACACAAACTAGCCCACAGGCATACAACAGCCCCACCATCATATTTAGCTTACAAATTCTGAGATACTCGTATACACATCCCGATAGCCTTAGCTTGGTGTACATTTCGTATTGTTATCTAGACACCCTAAAAGCCTAACTCTATCCACAGCACATATTAAGGGTTATCGAGGTGTTCAAATAAAATCAAAGTAAGAACCAAGTCACGATTCCTTTCGTTAATCACGTTAAGTTAAATTGTGTTTATCATTCAGTCAAAATGTAGATTTCAAGTTACAGAATCGAAGTAACATTAACAACCTTTTCATCAGCACTATTTCTTTAACCATTGCAGCATATTGGCGCAATTTTTTATTGATAAATGTTCCCATTGTTGTCCATTGTGTTCACATAAACGACTATTCTTTTACCAAAACCCTGGTATTACATGGTATAAACCTAATGAGGCATAGGTTTAATATAATATTAATTTAATTATTCAATTTTCTTATACAATTTCAATAACTATTGCTTAATTGTAATATAGTTCACTCTACGAGGCTTTTAATGTCAAAGGGGCAAACTTAGAACGGGCATGGGTATGCAGGTAATTTCAATTGTTCGGGGCACATATCGAGGATAGGATACGATGGCGCTCAATAGGCGAGATCTATGTATGTATATCTAGCACTGGACCAAAACAGGCTGATAACGTGACGTGACGTCACATGACATATTGAAGATTCCTTTCCTCCTCATATGACTTAAGATCGTCTGCGAAGAGTTTGACGTAACACAGCGCGCATGTAAATATTGTATAATATTTGCTGTTCAAGCGATTTTAATAATGATATTTGGCACATTTGAAAGAAGCCTACGTCAAGCAGTGAATGCATAGACACCGTTGTTTTAATGAAGACGATGAAATAGCCATGACTACAATATTCAATATCCATCAATAATATTTTGCTTGTACTCGTATGTAAATATTCATTAACATCGTTATATATTATCATCTTTTCTTCATATTTTTTTTACCACATCGTTACCAAGCTTTCTTTTACTGCGCTATATAAAATTTGAGGAGTTACGATCTTTCGAGGCATTTCTTTCGTATTCCTTAAAGATAGTTCTTCCGCTGCTCGCATATAACTAATACGTTAATTTTTCGCTCACGAATTACTTATGCTTATTTTTTACGTTCGGGGATAAAAATTGCTTAGTAATAAGCACAAGATTAAGTAACAAGTTGTGAAAATACAGCTATACCCTGAAGAAAATCATGAAACTTCGGTCGTTGTTCACGTTAGTAAAAAATTATATTCCATTACAATGGCAAGAGCAATGTAAAAACCTAAATTTAATATATATACTCAGCACCAACTAGCTAATAGTTTTGTGTCCTTTCGTAATTAAGGATGTTGTCAACGATTGTGGTTATTTAACTTCACAATATTGAAAAACTAATATCAGAGCGAGTTAAGCACGTAAGAAATATGAAATAACGCAAATTTTTCTATAATCTAAATGTACTCACCATGTGCACTCGAATAGTGGGGAATGTTCTGAGGAATGTGGTTATCTGGTGCCAATAAACACAATTGATCGCCTCAGAGTACTATAGCTATCCGTAAAAACGATCAAGATTTGTACAAGAAGATATTAATAGGACATGGAATCAAGTCTCCCCGCTGAGAAGGAAAGATATCGCCAATAAACTAACAAAAGAATGATTTGTTGAATCACTGCTGCTAGTATTGCTGGTATGCTGGTTGTTATTAAATTGAGAGTTTTGTATGCACTTGTCTGAGTGTTTTTAATAATGTCTTATTCTTTTTCCAGTCTTTCTCTAAACTCTATTATGTTAATTTTCGCTCTATGGTAAGATCTCGTCTAGTACTACCTTGCTAGCTATCACCTTAACCGGAACCAAACGACAAACGTGAAGTGACGAAATGTCCTGTAACACGTAACATCCCTTTCATACTACCCCTCTCTGTAATAAACTGATTTCCTTTGACTTCCCGACGTTCGATAAGTGATAAGTTAAAAATATAACCTTTTCTTTGAAAATAAACAATTGCTTTGATCAGTATTGCTTTTTAAAAATTAAAACCTCCAAAAATCGTATTTTAATTAATTAATAAAAAACTGTTTACGTCATTGTACGTTTTGCATGCTGTGTTTATTGTTTTTCGAAGACCGAAAAACTGTTATCTACTACTGACTACCGATATCCTTGAATTACAAATAGTTTTAATGTAAGTTTCAGTTTCCTGTGCAACTGAACCTTAAGCTTACTTAAATATTATGACGATTCCACCACCGCGGTGATTGTAGTATCAGTATCAGCTAGTAACATACGTAAAAAATTAAAACGCGCCTTGATAATTTCCTTATTAGATGCTAGTCATACTTATGTTTTAATTAGATGTGTTATGCATTGTATAGTAGATACTGTAATTATTCACTTTTACTGCGATACAATAACGAATGAGACAACTTTTTTTAATTTAAAGGTAACATATCCTAAGTAGGAAGTAATTAAAATTGTATATAGGAATTATTTAAGCGCAGGTGTATAAAAAAGTGATATCATTTCCGAAAGTATATCTCAATTTCATACATAAGTGGATATTACTAGTTTATTCTGAAACATGCTATCAATATCAATTAATGTCTGCGTGGTATAAGAGTTTAACGAGAGATTGAAGTACTCACATTCGCGGTTTAGGTTTTGCGGTTGCATTATGAACATTACCGCCGTCACTTATATAAATATCATAGTGTATTTTATTACCATCATTTACAAGATGCGCAGAAGAATGCACATTGGTGGGCCATGGTTGACCATTTGTTTTACGACTGGCTTCAGGATCTTTGGATCAAACGTCGTTCTACGCGAGTCGTCATCGTCATTAGCCTATCTCAGTCCACTGCTGGACATACGCCTGTCCCTATGAGCGCTATGGCGCCCTGTTTTCGGCTTGTCGCAACCAGCATCTGCTTGCAGCCTTTCACAGGTCGTCATCCCACCAGGCTGGAGGGTACCAGCTCTAAACCAAATACTATTATTTTAAAAGAATACGTTGTATTTACTAAATTATATACAATGTAAATTAAAATTGGATATGGTTAATTAATGGTTAATAATACTTCAAAGTAGTCGATAACGATTTTCTTTGGGCACTGGCGGGCGAGGCAGAACGACCGACGGAAAATTAGGGAGTCTTACTTAACAGTAACATGAATAAAGGGCGAACAATTACATTTTCATGATACTTAAAATAAATAGTAAGTATTTGTAATCGTAAATTTGTATTATGTAACAATGAATAATAATATTAACAATATTCGAAAAGACATATCTTAAAAACTCATAGTTATAATGATAATTAACATATGTTAAGTTTATAACTTTTAAGGAGCGCCGGGAAATTTTTTGTTCTCAAACTAAACAAAGGCTTAAAAATTTATGGTGTACCAATTTTATTTTTATTATGAAAGTTATTGAGGATGGTCTACAATAATACTGATCAATTCGATTTCATACATAGGTACTTATGTACATACACATAATATCTACGTAGCCCTATGCACTTGATGTCTTTGAAGGTCTAGAGGGGTTAGTTACTAATATATTCTTCGTAATTATGTTAAGAGTAGGCGGTATAATATGTAATTAATATAGTATGAGGTATAATATAATATCTTAAATTTAAAATGGACATACATAATTTTCAAATATAGCTCACAAATATTTTTGACAAATACAATATTATCTTGGTTATGACGTTTGGGCGAGGCCTAGCAACGAACGTAAGTAGACTGAAATGATGATGAAGATAATGATGATTAGGTTACAGAGTTTTTACTTAAACTCTTCTGAGATCTGTTTCTTGTGTCTCTATTATAATCACCCCTGTCATAATGTGATATACCTCTTTACCTTAAGGAATGTATAATTTTATCCAATCTGATTTTTCATGAGTAATAATAATAATCAATCCGTTTATTATTCTACCGTTGGAATATGAGTCTCCTCTCATATTGAGAGGTTTAAGACCATAGTGTGCTACGCTGGCCAAGTGCGGGTTGGTAGACTTACACACCTTAGAATTTTTTTTTAATTAGTGTCGTTCAGTAACTTTTGTGACTTCCGTACATACATTTGACAAAGTACCTGACCCTCAATAACAGTTCATTCAAAAAAGAGATTCCTTGTACACTAAACGTAATATATTGTGTATTTTTTACGAGGACTTTTAACGTCTATGGTATTTAAAGAGCTGACGTTAAGGAATCTGTAGTACAGCGTATGTAATTTAAAGTAATTTAATTGAAAATGAGGCTCGCCACTAAAACCCGGTGAAGCTGTAGAGGCCAATAGCGTCAACAGCATAAGACATTTAGAAAAAAAAATTGGAAATGAAATTGAATTTAACTGAAAATTTAATTGAAATTGAAAGATTACTATTAGTATTTGTAGTTATATTATAACGAGTACATAATATGTTAACTTCATTTAATGTTTTAGAATAATACACCTTCAGTGAATGTAGGTCAGACCATAATTTGTTGTATTGAGTGTTGGTGATTAGTGGCCAAATTACACGTGAGATACTTTCAATTCACTGGGGGGTTGCGTGATTGGTTTACCAACGACGGCTTTATTGCCAATTGAACGCTCGACTGCTGATCTTTACAGATCGTATGTGATTAAATCGCTACCGCCTCTGTAGCGATTTAGCGACCTTGTGTGTGATTATAAAATACGAAAGAAAGTGATCCGTTCTCTCTTTTCCGCACGAACTTCATTGTATATTTGAAGTGTAGTAATAAAATGGTTTTTGACTGCCTCGTGGTCTAGTGGCAGCAAGCGCAGCTGCTGATCGAGAAGTTACGGGTTCGATCCCCGCACTTGGAAATAATTAATGGAAATAATAATTAATGGGAATAATTAATTTTTACAACTTGAAATTTTCATTAGTGGCCCGGAGTGTGGATGTGTGCCCGATTTTCAACAATAGTTAAAACTTCGATTTCATTACACTTTCCTATAATATAAAATGTGAAACGTGGAAGTACTACACTCCTTTGCCCGCCGCTTTGAGAAAATACAGACACGATGTTACGTTAACTTCCAGAGAAAAAAAATTTTTACCAATTTGACATTAAACAAATAAAAGTAATATTCCATTTAATTTAACAATCAGTTCCACACAGTGACAAAAGTCCGCACTGTGTTAATGTTTCAGACTTCAGTATTATAATTATCATAATTACAATAGAACTACATAATTACATCATTCAAACGGAACAAATAAAATATAAATAGACGATATTTTCCGTGTCACACCCTTTAAAATTTACTGAGTCGGGTTAAAAAAGATGACGTGGTTATGTTAATAGTAGGTATTTATATGACATACACGGGAGACGAAAAACTTTGTATACAGAGTCATTATTTAAAAATTCAAAGTGTTTCTCGGAAAAATGAAACATTTAATTCAATATCTATCTCACGCTACCTGATTTCGAGGAGCAGTATACTATAAAGTACTCAGCTTTGAAGCATAGTATAAAGTATAAACCGAGTCAATAAAATATGAACTTATGATATTCTATATTTTTGAGTTGTTGTTGTTGTTACTTTTACATTTGAGTAAGTATTATTATTAGTGTTTTTGATTCATTAAAATTAACGTAACTTCGCGCCTGTAATCGCCGAAGAGGTAGACAGAGGAATGCAGAACACTCCCACGTTTCACCGGTTACGTTTACGTCCCACTATTTTTGTCATGCATCGGGCGCATATCCAGACTCCTAAAATTAGCGTAGGTCGCCCTCCTACCAAATGGTCTGAAGAAGATAGCATGAAGCTGTTGTATTCGGCAGGCCCAGTATCGGAAGGAGTTGCCGTGATTAGGAGAGACCTATTTCCAGCTGCAGCATCTAGAGGCTGACGATGATAATAACGATGATGATTGTCTAGAAGAATATCAGACTTATCTTTTCTTCAGGGGCTCTAGTTATACGCTGAAAGCCAAAACTAGGCCACCGAGGCGTTACCATGACAACCGTATCGATTTGCAGCTCCTCTCCTCGCCGCTCTGCGGATGTCCGATGACAACTCCTTTGTTTCAAAACTGTTATATATCAACCTGTTTATATACCTGTTTATACAACTGTTATATATACCTGTAAAGACATAATTATGGATAAAAATGTACTTTGTTACTCGTAAGAGTATAGTAATCATTTAGTTCGCCACATTTGGTAACATTTGTCAAATGATATAAGTACAATACCTTCATATGCATTTCAGTTTCAATGCGACACGACGACATTGTTGGCCGACACGTGGACGGATGGACCACAGTGGCCATTGCGTAAGTTACCGGGTAGATATTTTATATTGTTATTAATTACGGTAGAGATACAATGTGAATTAATGCTTGCAGTATGCCTTGAAGTATGTACATTATTTCAAAGATCGAAAAAACTTGCATTGGATATGCTGGACAGTATCTAAGTACAACTATAAAACAAAGGACCATACGGCAACGCTCCTCGAAAAAGTAATTATTAAGTAATTTTTTTTACCAAATTTGATCTAAACATGGTACACATTACAACAAAAGATAGATAACACAATAACATAAGTCACTACAAAATTCTGTTCTCCATTGTCATTTTGCGTATTTAACTAGAACAATTATTTCCACCAAAAGTATAAAAAAGCTTTCGATTTTCATAACATTCCTCAGTTGACAAAACAAATTCAAATTAATGCATAAATTGTCTCGAGCAGTTACCGGGAAATACGTACATGTATTCATATGTTAATACAATGAAGACTGTATGATTACCATTCCGATGTAGATAAGATAAATCCTGACCTTAAAACCCGATGGGCGCATAAGGAAAACTATTGTAAGTTGTCGAAAACTATGTACAGCGCCCTGGTGCTTATAGCTAACTTTATGGCATCTAGTCCTCTTTTAAAAAATACTTTTTTGAAAAAATGTATTTTTTCATTACTGTTTCTAACCCCATATATATTACATATGCCTTGTAATAGAATGCACATTAAGATTTTTATACTTCTGGAATATCATCGGTAATAACTATGAAGGACAATATCATGAGAAAATCTAATCATGGAGCTATCTATTATTTTTTGAATGTGGTTTGACCCTGCTCGCTCCAAGCGGACACCCGCATCTAAGAGAGGAACGTAAGATGATTGATGATAATGATTGGGATGTGATAGTGAACGATTAAGACGTCAAATATATCGGCTTCTAAATTACACAGGCAGCAAGTTAAATACTTACAACAATAATAATCACAATAGGTATAATACATTTGTTGAACACAAAATTTTTAAGATATGTAAATTCTCGTACATATAACAATTGTATATTTGTAGAATAATATATAAATATGACATAATTGCAAATACAATTGAATATACAATATCTGCACCAAGCCACAGTGGTCAATGATTATATAGTAACTTCTGAAACCTTCATATATAAACAGACAAAACATATCCTAATCATTACATGCAATTAGTTGAGTAAATATCGTCATTACTCGTAATTACTGTCTCTATTTATATATTTTTTATTGTGAAGTAAATAAAGAATTATTATTATTATTATTATTATTATCTCCTCTCTGCCCCCACTGATTCTTGAATTCCAGCCTTAAATTCATGCCCTTCTCAGGTGAAGAGCAGATTAAAGCTACGGGAAACAGAGTTGACCACGGGAGATTCTGCTTTAACCCATAAAGGTAGTATCGCAACTGTGGCTGACGTTAATTAGAAGTTAATTTCTGTAATCGATAACATACAACTTCCTCTACTGACGTTATTTATAAGTTAAATTCTTTATTAGATAAAATACATATTATAGATATTTTCGAGGTGATCAAGTACTATATAAGTACATCTTCTATATTGGTTCTATGTGAAAGTAACATGAAATATTTGTATTATTATAACAGCTGTGGATTTTGTAAATGAAATAAAAATAAAAATAAAATAAAATTATCTTATACATAAAAAATGGCACGGAAGTGAGTTTCAGTCAACTTTACAGTAGTCATATGATTACGTTAGTCGTATGATTTCGGTAGTATCTATTGTTTGATTACTAAAATCGGAACCTATAAGCTTCTACTCAAGAATTTTTCACAAGCAGGAAATACATATGAAGTATCTTGATGCCCCTCATGTCATAAATGTTAGCTGCTGTTGTCTATACGTTTTACAAATTTCACCTATCGTAATTATTCCATTTTCATATTTTTAGCATTTATATTTCCTGGGGTAAGTTTACAGCACTAATAATAAGACAATATTTTGTATAATACGTAGTTTTGTATAATACGTAAGTAGGTATATGTCGTATGTTTTTACAAATTATATATTTTCATCTTCGTGATACATTAAAAAAATAAATGTGGTTACAGAGTTGGAATTATTAAAAATTATTCCGTTATTAAAAGTTTTCGCGTACTCGTATACTCCTCTATATGCTGTAAAATATTCCAAAGAGGGTACATATTGTACTTTTTAATAACAAGCCAGCTGTTTATGACCGCAGTGTGAATGACCATTACGGATTTACAAAAGGGGTGTATCCACTTTTAATTTAAATACTTATTTTATTGAAACGGGTACTACAGTAATATCGGCTGATAACTTAAAAGCATTCAGTTAGTATGAACACTACCAACATTTTCAATTTCCAATCGGATTATGAGATTATGCTGCATACATTTGCTCTGAAGGATGAACATGTGAGAGTAAAAGAGACAGAGACATGGTGCACTCCGATTTCCCATATAATCCTCATAGTTTTTGTTTGGGGTAAAATGAAAAATACAACCGACGAAACAACAAATGTTTATTTAGATGAATTAAACACTTTTATGAATAAAATAAATGCTAACAAATACTTTTATTGATAAAGCATTTGCTAATAAATGGTTTTAAAAATATAACAGATACTGACAAATGCTTTTCTAAATAAAATTAATGATATAATTCGATTCTTTCAGATTCAATGGAATGTTATCATTAACCTCAATGTATTCTGTCACAGATACCTACTTAATAAAAAATACTGAGTTCTATTTATTTGTTTATTATTACACAGACCTTTCTGTAAAAATAAATTAACATCTATGTGACACAAATTTGCGTTGTACCTCCTTTGAATAAATTACCTACTTAGAAGGGCTTTCAAATGCGCAAAATTAGTTAGACCTAATTGGGAAGCATTATTAAACTTATACTTTTTTTTACTAATTTTCTAAGTTAAAACCGCTAGTCGAAAACAGCTGCTTTGCATTAACTAGGGTAAACCACCAGACCAAGTCAGCCCTGTCTAATAGTCAACTTTTTACAGATATATTGCCATAAAATTACTATTTAAATTAATGTTGTACGTTTTAACCATGACGTTTAGTGAAGTCCTAGTTCTCTGATTGGCGAATATTCAAGTTTAAAAACCAATAGCCTCAAAGGGAATCGAGACATATGTACCTACTCAGAGATGTCACCTCAAGAGATACGCCATTACGTGTATAATTTGCTATTTTTCTGTTATGAATCGATTTTCAGATATCGGTAAAAACCTCTTCAAATTTTTGATAACTGCTATAGTTAGATAATAAGTCTGATTACCTACTGGGTGGTTTATTCTCATTGCAACTACCCTATTAATCATCATCATCATCTATAACCAAATAGACAAATAAAATATTTCAGTTAATATTATTCCATTATTTATAAACGAACCTTCCTAAGCGGATATTTTGTCCAGTCCATAGAAATAATAGTATTTTTTATATTAATGTGCGAAAATAAAAGAGGACTACCTAATAGACCTATGGTATTGTTATTGGGGTTTCTAAAAATGATAACATTTTAGCTCCAACTATATGCAGCACCGCGCGTAATTAGTATATGTAAGGAAATTAGTAACATACAATAACACTACATAAACAGTGCATACAGCAAGAGTAGTTAAACGATTTGCATGGCATCTAATATGCATGTCATAATAATATATTAATCGTTATATCTTTGCAGTGACATCTAGTGTACAATTAGGTGAAGGAGTAGAGCTACGAAATAAATGTAAATACTTTGGCATAGAACACATAGATGTCGCAAAATTTTACAACTGTTATTGTAGATAAATCATAAATTATTCTTGATTGTAATATTTATTTTGTATTCTTATTGATAAATAAAAGGTCACTTTTATTATTATTTAATAATTTTACTATCATATTTAAATAATAATTAATTCTAAGTGAAACGGAATATGAAAATCCACTGTTAAAAAACGTCAAATGTGCTTTAAAAACACTGCTTCAATCATTCAATGTTATTCAAATTTTGTTAGCTCGGTTTCCCTCCTATTTAGATGAAGATATGAATTGCTGAGGTTATTATGTTACTACTTTCTGAATTTTCAGTAATAGGCTCTTTGATACGTTGCGGTGGTTGCGTAGCCTTTGGTCATAACACCTGCATAGCTGCGTATCTTCATTTCAAGATGAATTTCAAGCAACCTGGAAAGGGTAAGACTCACAAAAGGACCTTATTAACACCTTATTTTGTATAATAAAGAAAAAACTAAAAAGAATGTCACATATAAACCTTATCCACCCATGTCTTAATTTGTATGTACAATTCAATCTATAATTTGTTCAACCCTATCTATCTTCGACCTATGATCTATAAACCCTATTGGAAAATCAAAGACGTCAATTTCAGTTCGCAAACGTATTAAGTCATTGTTTCACTAAAGAAAAGTAATTTGTTAAATGGCTAGAATTAAATTTCTATTAAATTTATAGATAAATATTTATTATACAATATTAGTTGAGAGATCAAGAAAATATACTAAATAACAATTTAAAAACTTTATTTGAAGGACATTAGTGACATAAGGATATTTTAATCTTTTGTAAGGATACCATTTTAACATATAAGGATTTGGATTAATCCCGAGTGCTATTAATTTACTCCTGCCTGTAAGAGAAAACCCTTGGGATTATGTTGTATTAAATTAGATCTACCTATATATGTAGAACTTGTAAAACATCTTTTGATATAAAAGATATGTATAAAAAATATTAAATTAAGTTATGTTAACCTCAGCAGTGTTTGATTTTCATTTATGTTAATAAAACTGACCTACCTTTGTACTTGATGCTTGTGTATTTTTATTGCAGGTGCTGTTCTACTTCCTTAAGATCGAGATATTACAGCAGAGGCAGATAAAAAAACTGATGTAATATAATCTGAAGACTCTAGGAATTATTTATTACAATCTTAATTGAGAAGGTATGGAGGGATGCAATGTATTATATAGTTTGAGATTAGCGCCTCAGAATTATGAAACCTACTATCTATCCACTAGTGGAAAGTGAAGGCCATAATTGGGTTGGCATAATGTATACTACTTAGAGTACTTTATGGAAAAATGTAAGATGTGCCAGTTACTCTAATTATGACTTCCTTTGACATAACACCAAATGCAATTTAATCTTAAAACGTAAACGATTTTGTAAAGAGCAGCACATCATGGCTTGAACTTAAAGCCACATTTTAGGTGGCTAAGTTTCCACCTATCAAGGAATCACCGTTATGTAAATTTGTGGATGCTAACAAGAAATCAATTTCTACAGCCAGTGAAAAAAAATTGCTATGAATAATTTGTGTTTCAAATAGTACACACACTATTATTAAAAAATAGTTGTAATGTTCCTAAATTCAATTCTTTTCAGAAACAAGATTAAACAATGCTCAAAGTTGCTGGAAGCCTTAATGTATCTCATAAAGCCAAATTTACCCTAACAAAGCAGTGGAAGTGAAGAATTGGATGTGATATTTTACCTGTGGTATTCAAGAGGGAATTTTACATTGAGAAAAGGGAGGGTCTTGGTAATTATCACATAATTTTTTATCATAAGAAACAGTAAAATTGCAAGAAAATAGTGCTTAATCATATATTACCAATTTCATTGTTTACTTTTTACTGTAATTCTAGTCTACTTTTTTTTAGAATAAATCTGATTACATTTAGGACATTTGCAAAATCTCATGTGAGATTGGAGGGGATGTAGGTTGAGCAAAAAAATTAAAATCACCTTACATAATTACCAGACACCCTCTAATTAAATATTTATCAACCAATATGCAACTGAATACAAGCAGTAAGTAGTAAATCAATAAACAAGAAGTTGGAGTACTAAATGTTGTGAATACCAGATAGTTTCTTTTGACTTATTGAGAAAAAAAACCTTAGTTTGCACAGTTGAAGTGTTTAATAATGTGACCTGTACCTAAAAAATATATCCTTTTGGAAACTGCAAATGTAACAAGTTTGTTTATTTCAAGTATCTAATTGCCATGTTGTATTATAAAAATTATTCCTTTATTTTTCAGGTTGTGAGGCATCCATTAGCTATCATAGAGAAGAGGATAGTTAATTATATATGATTAATTTGTTGGAATTTAAATTGTAAGAATCTTGGATTGGTTTATTATATCGCACCTCCGGTGCGACACTGTCACTTATGCAAAAATGTAGTTTTTCAGGAGAAGCATTTAAAAGTTTGACA
>DWDT01002037.1:0-14491 GCA_018245595.1 Microceris scylla | reverse complement strand
CGGCACCGGCATGGTACGCGTCGGTAGCCAAGTCGCAGCGCCGCCGTCTCCGAGCGCAGCAGAGTCTGACCCTTCGAGCCATCGTTGGGTCGGATCGCTACGTTAGGAACGACGTGCTGGAGCGCGACTTAAAAGTGGAGCCTTTAGATGGGTATGTGGCCCGGTTGCCAAGGCGCATATACGGCCGAGTCGACAATGGGCCCCATGCTCATCTCAGGAGCTTCGCGCCCTTGGTCGCTCATCCCCCTAACGTCCACCAGCTCCCGCGGGAGCTGGAAGGGTGCATGAAGCCGAATAGCATGGTCGGCAAATGACGACCAAACACAACAACACTGATTAACGACGGAGTGAGATCACCGGGGGGCTGTTGACCCCCTGAGACTGCCCAGGTAAGGACGGAATCGTCAAGGCCCGTAATCTCGTACCCATGCGGCGAAGCCGCCGCGGCGTACGAACGATTAACATTCAAGGCCTCACCCTTCATAGTTCCGCTGACAACCACTGGACAAACGAGGTAATTAAATTATATCAGTAAACATAATATATGTAATATCGAACATATTCAAAGTAATATTTTATTTAAGTTTATTGAGTTCGAATTTTTTTTAAATAATTAATGTATGTAATCTGCCTTCCACTATGATTCATTTGTAATGTATGTATTCATTTATATTGATCTATCTGGCAAACCTAAAGTGCTCATTCATGGCTGAGTTATGCTTCCAACTTCCTACCAACACACAGGCATATCAATGTATATAAATATATGTATAACGTCATTCTCTCTGACTCCTATATGGCGTCACTCGCTTACCCGGCTCACGTTACGGAAGTTTTCCTCCTTGTTATCCTACATATATCGACTTACGTATGTATCATATGTACTGTTAGGAACTTCGAAGTAAAATAGGTAACTTTTTCAGATGTATTGATGGCTAATTTATCACAGACGGCCTGAATAATTATTCGACTGTAAAATGACCAATGTCTTAAAGTTGATGATGAAATTAAAAACACTAACTTAAGTAATTGAAAAAATTGTAAAGATACTTTTACGCTTTACTTAGAAAAAAAAACTTTATAAATTAACTCCAAATACTCAGCTACTTTATGTTTTTTAATATTATCGTTATTACTTCCAAAGCCTAGGATGATTCGATAGGGTAAGGTATGGTAGGCTCAAATGTGATGACGGAAAGCTTAGATGCGCCCTGAAATGGTTTCAAAAATAATTTATGTCTTAAAGAGCCCCAGTATTATTTCGTCAGAGAACTGCGAACGATAGGTTAAATTTGTCAGAGAACTTATATTCTGACATAATTTTCAAACCACATAGCACACAATTTGTAAAAAAACATTGACCACAGAATTTACATGATATGTTTCATTCAACTTACCTGGATTCACCGCACTGATATAAACGTTAAAAGATCCTACCAATAAAAATGTATCAAAGAAATTTGTGATCTCTGCGAAGGATATAAAGGTTTGTATTTGATAAACAATAGATACGACGATTTTACGAAACGGTAGACATAAATGAAAACTCTATAACAACGGTCTCGTGGTGTAATGGTTAGCACATTGGACTTTGAATCCAGCGATCCGAGTTCGAGTCTCGGTGGGACCTAAGCTTTTTATTTGTCTAAATTCTTATTTATTAATTTTTTGTTTTAAGATTTAACTAAGAGCTACATAGAACGAACCTTAAAGTGTTCTCGGACATTAAACTCTGGGTAACGAAAATGAAATGAGATAATACTTCTTAATTCTAACTACTACTGATATATGAATTTTATGTCAATTTAAACAAATTGCCGATTGAAATAAATACATTAGGCATTTAATTTAAATAAATCTACTACTTTTGGAGTTTATTGTCGACATACATCGTAACACGAGTTTTTTATATAATATATAACATATATACACAACACATTTCAATCACATATGTATCTAATTACAGTTGATCCTCATAACGAGAACGATTATTGTCATGTTATAAGTTTTATTTTCTCTAAACATAAATCATTGTCGCAATGAAACGATCTGCGCCACGGAGAGATAATTAATCAGTCTCTTTGTATTGGCCCACCACCCCAACCACCCCTGTATATACATATCTATGCACACAAATGCGTACACATTTATATTATAATATACGTATTACCCCCTTACCAGGATCCCAACCCACCCAGGTACCCCATACCTCGCCATCATTATATCACATTCGTTTAAAAACGCGACATGTCAGTCGTTGTCAAACAACTACGTGATCACACAGTTCTCCTATTTCAATAGGAATTATGCAGGTTGTCTAAAGGCAATATAATGCTCGCCAATATCAATTGAAAGAAAGAAAAAAAGAAAACGTCATCCTCATTCTTAAATAATAAATGATTTTATGCAAATGCGTAATGATGCAACGTGTCAAAAAACAGTGGCTAATTTGTTTTGACAGATAAATTTGACGCCTTAAATCAGTTGAAGTTGCAACTTCAATGCAGAAACGGCACCCTAATAAATAACTATGAACATATCCAGAATTTCATATCTGAAATAAATAAAATGTCTTCTGAAAATATAACATCTTTTTCTGAGCTATTCAACGTAATCGAAAAAAAGGAACTGGACGAAGTTCAAGGAAAACTTCTAAAAATGAAGGCAGTTTCGACCATTTATGATGACTTCTATCTCTTGACATTAAAGAAATTTAGTTATCTCTCTTTGCATGTTAATGTTCATTTTTCTTCAAGTTACATGTGACACATTAGGGCATATATCTGGCAAACACTGAATCTAGAACCATCAAATTAGTGCCAGAATATGCAATATCAGATATCTTAGTAGTATCTACTTTAATTACATTAAATTATTTTAATAAAAAAGTTTTAAATTAGATTCAGGCTTATTTTGTACTACTTAATTATAATTCAAATAATTAAAAGCCATTCAATTTATGTGCTCTTGTACATTGGATAAATCAAGGGGAGGCATAAATATGTTAATTATAATCCGGGGCGGCTCAGCGGTGGAAAGTTTGGGGAACCCTGGTATATTAAAATTGTTCTTTAGAAATACACTTTAAATTTGATTTCTTGAGATCATTCACCCTCCATACCTTGCACTTCAGGAAGACATGTCACTGTGTATAATTTTTGTGTACATTTTCAATTTACAAAATTGTTAAACAAAATAAATTAAAATAAAAATTTGCTTTTGTTCCTACACAATTATTTATTAGATTCGTTTCTGTTTCTATAATTTGAGGTGCTCATGGAAATATGTATTGAATTTATTGAATATGTGTTGAAAAACATGGGTTTTATTTCATTTTTATCTATTTTAATTGTTAACTTTATGTTATTGCATCCCTATAGTACTCAGAATTTTTGCCATAAATTTGCATATATTTTTTTTGTATTCAAAAATAATATGGTTCATAACATATCAATTGTAAAACTGAATTATTATGTTTTTGTCTTCCAATCATTATATTTCAATATAATTAATTGTAGACATGAAACTTGTAAAATACCTTGAATGACCCTACTTTCAGTAAATTCCATTAAGTATAAAATTAGTTTTGTGAATTATGTACCCAGCAGAACTCATTTTTAATTCATTGCTTTCCATATATTGTATTTGTTCTTGTTTCTGTGTATCTGTCACATTTATTTCAGTCTTGTTCAAAGTATTTTGTATCCCTATTTCTGAACATTAAATTCAGGTATTATTCATTCATATATAAAAATATTATTGTCACTACAGAGGCTTTGCTGGCAATTTTGAAATATTCCCGTCCCCCTTAAGTTAAATAATTTTGAATATGTATTGCCATGCTAGAGGTTATGAATGTCAGTGTACGCATGCGCAATTGGTTTAGGGTCGGGTGAGGTATATACAGTGGAACTCTTTTCATACCAATGCGACGGTTCAGAGTTTGATTCTTACACATCGCACGAAACCGCCTCGGACGCACCCGAAGTTGGCTGATAACGCTAGCACATACTTTAAATGTTGCGAGATTTAGAAAGTTTGTTTTGTAACAATTAATTAATACAAAAGTGTTCTTGAATTTTTTCAAACTAATTCTAAAGTTTAAGTGACTTGTGAAAAGCGAATGACTATGTCAGCGAAAGTGTTTGCAATCGATACAAGGGTCATAGCGGATTATATTTACGACGATTTTAAATGGATTCAAAAATTACAAGTATGTTACTTATATCATTTTCTTTCCTCACTTTTATACTTTTTAATATACACAATTTATAAACTGCAATGGATTTCATCTTTCTGCTTCTACTTTAACTTCATCATATAAACGGTAGATGATTAATACAATCCGCTGTGTTTGTCTTATACATATTATATGCCTGTATGTTGTGACCAAGTACTTTTTGATGGTTTATGCTATTGCTTGCTCAAATAATACTTCCTAAATTTGGAAAAAATTATGAATATCAAAAAATGTACATAATATAGCCTCATCCATTATTTAGAAGCCATCATTATGTATGTACTTTTCCGTAAGTTTATGCATGTATTCTGCCCATTATTTTTTAAACCTACATAAAACTACATATTTTTTATTGAGAACCAAAATATGTGTAAGATTTTTAAATTGGAAAATTTTCATTTTTATACGATCATAAATAATACAAACAGTAATATGTCGTAAAGCCTAGTGTCAACTGTGACTATTCTGTAACACCGTGCGGACGTAAAAGTTACTTGATTGTGATTGCGATGCATTAGGATGGAGCTAGAAAACTATCCGACCGAGTTAAATTATTCATGAGATTTTCATTCTGACAACGTGAACCTTAAACCGTGCATGTCTAGGACCGTTGCCTCACCACTGATGGGTCCGAATGAATAAGAGACATATCCATAGACCCTTCCGTCCTGTTTTCGCACACGTATAATGAGTATGAAATCGTAGTCGTCAAAAATGACGTTCACTTTGGCGACGGCAATTTTAATCGATAAAGAAAAAATGAAGTTACAAAATACATTAGAAAGTTGCTGAACTGACTATATTATGTTCTTTATGGTATTTGATTTTATTTTATCAGTAATAATGTTGGTCAAAATACTGTGAATAAAATGCTTTCTTTTTGGATAATTAATTACATGCCACTGTTCGGAATCACTCTATATTACATTTTATATACTGCTTGTGTTATTGGACCCTTATCATCGTAGAATTAGTCATGGTATTAATTAAAGGTTGCTCTTTATAAAAAATTTTTTTTCATTACTAGCACTATTAATTATATGTATTAAGACTAGCTGACCCGGTGAACTTCCTACCGCCTATCATTCTGTTCCTTTGCCCTCGCATTTTAAATCTCCGATATGTGTTAAAACATTCATTTTAATTATATCCGGTAAAGGATCGTTTTGATCTACATTACATACACAACGTAACTAAAGTATTTCATTACATGTAAAGTAATATTGTATTGTTTAAAATAACTTCGTAAATAACCCATTATTTTTTGTAACATGTGAAAAATAAAATTGGTTCCTGTGGGTTATCTATAGAAGATAGACATATAGAATCAAGGACACTTTTGTAGAGCTTTTTAAAATATACAATTCCGTACTACATTATTTTGATCTATCTCGTATGATTAGGACAGCATTTGCAATTTAAGCGCACAAAGAGTATGTCAACTAAAACTGTGACACGAGAAGTTTATGTATATAGATATTAAATGGCATTCATTCAGAATAGAAACAGTTCTATGCCTGTATAACGTAGCGACGATTACGTAAACCAAATGCCGCTAAATCCTAATACAACGCTTAAACCGTTTGTACATTATAACAAGCGATAAGAGTAAGAGAGCGCACTAAGAGAGAAAGAGAGAGCAGGGTTTTGTCCATTGAAGGCACCGCACCGCTCGTGGATACGTACACATACGTATGTATAGTGAGCCCCGTAGAGAAATAAAGTAGCAAATAGCGCGATAAAATCCTATGAATCCGTAGAAAATATTTTTTTATAATAATAATAATAATCGACCCATTATAATTCCACTGTTGGAATATGGGTCTCCTCTCATACTGAGAGGGTGAAGGCCATAGTCAAATAAGGTTAATTGTTTATGTAACTAGTTAATAAAAAGACACCATTTACACCTTAAAATAGGTTTCAAATTATCAATTTATTTTGTTTAGATGAACCAGAGTAAATACCTCGTTTCTAAAATTTACTTACATTTAAATAACTGTAATAATTTATTATAGCTGTAAAAAAAATGAAGAGAAAAACAAAATAATTATATTTGTAAGCGTACAAATATAACAATTTTCATGTATGTTGTAGCCTGGCTTTGAAGAAAAAAATATAATACCGGAAACATAGACATTTCTTTGACGTTTTATTATACGTGTAAATATTCAAAGTGTTCGAATACACAGCCCAATAAGTTTCAATTTATCTTCAATCTTTAATCAAATAACTTATTAAGCACTATTATCGATTCAGTGCGTTTTTATTTTGAACAGTTTTTACATTTTAAATCTAGGTTACTTCAGAAAATAAACCGGTGATTTGTATTATGTACATGGATAAAACGGAATGTAATTTTCAAGACAAAAAATAAAAATTTAAATAATAAATAGTCTTGTTATAGCAAAATTCACTATCAGTCGTAATAATTATTATTTATTATACATAAATGCAATACCGTCTAAATGTATGCATGTCAATTAACGCTACGGCGTAGCTAATGGGTGCTACAATGAGTGCTACGCCAACGCTGTAAAACGCATTTGCATAAAACTCGTATATAAATGCCTTAAAATAAACCTAAACAATGTTTTTGCACATAAAAACTTTTCTATTTTAATAAACAAATGAGAAATACTTAACATCATGTCAATGAAAACAACCAGTAATTATTAATGTTGCTATGGCTAACCTACATTTTACGTAATGTACGTAAGTTTCTTCAGGAACAGAATTGAGAAATTGACAATGTTTAAAATCATCCAATACTAAAACTAATGGAAATTGAAATAGAGTGTAATATAACATAAAACACAAATTACATATATAAGGATTGACGATTCGCGATATTCTAATTTTTACCGCCATTTCCTTTACCAAATACGTGTACAGTGTTTCCATGTCATAAATCAAATCTGTACACCAAATTAAAAAATTAGAGAACCTGGAACCTATGAGATCTAAATATGTTTTCATATAAAATTATCAGTTATTATCAAAAACGGGAAATATATCGATAATTTATTGGCACTAATAATTTTATTGGCTATATTCCAAAACGAGGAATTTAAATGCAACCCTTACATGTTGGCTGAATGGCAAAATAATATAGACCTTATTGTAAACGCGATGAGGCCACTTCAGAGTCTATAGTATCGACATCCTGTTTTATGTAGGCGTGTATATATCGGTATCGATTAGCTCTGGCGCACCCCATACGCCAGGTACAGCGAAGGGCAACCGCTGTATGCTCCTGACGTTATTTATACTTTTGTGGGTGAAATCATCTACAAATAGTGTAATTTAGCTCGCCTGTGGCCAATTGTGAGTATTAGAAAGTACTTTATTGTTTAATCTCGCTGAATAAATACGATATTCCGAAGTCAGGGTACTCTTTGCCAAAACCAAATTACGTAATGATTTTCTTCTGGAAAATTGGACAATAAATAAGAATTTATTAACAAATACATTATTAGTGGTTTATGTTAAGCAATTTTGGTATATTAAATGAATAATATTATCATTATTCTTACATTTAATGCGTTACGTTTTCAATGTAATGTTCCTGAATATCGCATAAGTATATCTGAATACATCATACAAACCCATAATTTGTCATTCGTGCCAACTTTTATACGAGAATCAACTTCATCTCAATACGAGTACCGCGAAAATATTACGCAACATAACATGTCAAGCCGCGGCCGCCATATCGATTACCTCCTAACGAGCGCACCACGCCCATCATTACTTTAGAGCTAGTCGTAAAAGAACCGCCCTACTGAAGATTCGGGTACGTGACATAATTTATTGTAACCATTTCATACATATCTACAGTGGTATAGCCAACGATGGACAATATTCAGTTGGCAATCGATATGGTTATGATAAAAATATTAAATATTATTTTTTTGTGTTGCTGTGACTTGGCCAAACAGTAAATTAATTTCATACGAAAGTTCGCCTCGTTTTCGGCGAGAGAGCGCAGCACGTAATTAAAAATGAATAATGATGTTCGCAGTACGAGCTGAAACGACTTGGTGCTGTAACAAAGAAGCTGGGCGGAGAGACATATTGTAACACGGGCGTTCGAGACACAGGTATGATGTGCATATATCTATTTTCATTATTTAGTCCTCAGTTTTCATCTTCTGCTATTTATTATGAATAATACAAATCAGATAATTTATTAATTTATTTGGAACAATTACAATCCTCATTCATGTTTAACCAATTATTTTATTCTTGATTGTAGTTTATTTTATATATGTAGGTACATAGTACACATGTACATAGTAAATATCAATTACAAATACATTATAACTATCACGCTACGTAGTTTATTAGAACAATAAACTTTTACTTTTGTTTAACAGAAATAGAAAAACTGGAGGCGCTCGCCATCTGGTGTTCATTCTGTACAACCAGTCGTGGACATTTGCGTTTAATTCCTAATAGAATTAAACTTATTTTTACAATCTTAAGTTGAAACGACTTGTATCTAATATTTTCGTACCAGACTTTTAAATTTGGACGAAAAAGAGTTAATATTATTCAATATAAATAGATGCAGAGATAGTGCTTCCCAGGCGTACCTCGATAAAAATTCCGTAGTACGCCGCCATACTAATTGACAATTTAGAATTATTATGCAATCTTACGATACAAAATAGCCACAATAATAATCAATCGATTATTTTAATCTATTTAATCAACGGTAGATTTTAGATACATATGGTTGTACATGTTCACCTCTATCTAAATAAAAAAACACTTATTTTCATCGGTGGTCAAGTCCTTTCCCTATTTGTACACATTGATTAGAGAACATAGATATTGAGACATTTTTTTAGTAAACAGAATAATTGTATTATTAAATGGGAACCTTATAGTGGAGAAATTAATTAGGAATGGCGAGATTAATTAAGAAGATCGAGACGATGATATAATATTCATAAAATTAGCTCAAAATAATATATTATAACATGCAATTTCAGTTATTCGCTGTGAATGTTAGAAACTGTCTGACCATGCAGGCAGAGCAGATCAGCTATCGAAATATTAAAAGAAATGCATAGGCTAAATAAATACACGCGTTAGTATTTAAATGTAAACAAATTGGAAAGTTTCATAAAATTGGCACATATTTTTTTAAAAAAGCAATTGATTATAAATAAAAATAGTACATAATGTTACAAAGATAAATTGTATCAAAAATATATTTTATAGCTCAAAGTATATTACATATTAATGGTATGAGACATACTAAATAGGACTCTTTTATATCAAATATTTAATTTAAATTAAACAAAATTTGTGAGAATCGAGATCTAAATATGTAGAAAAAAAACAGATAAATAAATTTATCGTTCAAAAAACTTGTCCGCCAAGATTTGAACCCCAGTTTTCACACTTGAGAGACCAATTTGATGTCCGCTACACCAAACGTCGTCTCTGGTGCAAATAAACGATACGAAGATAGCTGTGAGATGGCTCGCGCATGCGTGTCTCCATACTAAGTAAATGTTGTGCAAACAACTTCATCCTCTCAGTCATAATGTTAAAATGTGCGCACGTCATACGTACATTTTTTACGACGCACTAACACTTATATCCGTTTAAAAATGTAGAAGTAAAAGTTGGATCCGTGGAACACGCCTATAACAAGACACACAAAGGTCTAAAACACACAAAGATCTAAAACACACAAAGAACTGAACACAGTGGATGGAGCAAACAGAAGTTCAGCAGTTTTGGGATACTTTCTAGTCGTTACCTACATGAATCTCTTGAAAATACAAATTGGCTGCATTGTGAGGTGCAAGATAAAAAAAGTTTGAAGGTAACGATACATGTAATAAACTATTGGGATCAAAAAAACATCGTGCACTTTTTATTTACATCATTTAAAGAGACATTCGGATGTCGAAAAGTATTTTTGTGTGAAACATTATGTCAAAGCAAGTGGATTAATGGATTGGATCGTCCCACGCTGCGACGCTAATGGAGTTGCGTGAGGATTACGGTCCCCGAGGCTTTCCTCTCTACCCGAGCAATTCTCATGGGGCCAGCTGCCGCAAGGTGGTGAACACCCCGCCTTAGGTGGCAGCAGTAGGCCAATACCGTATTCCCGCCTACTTGCTGGCCTAGTCGCCTTCCTCCTCTTCGGAGGACGACGCCAGCTTGACAAGTTCGCGCGAGAGTGTATAGTTAGCCTGCGGAACGTCATCACGGCACCTATTTCTGTGGCCATCAATGTCTGTTGTTTGCCATTTTGGAAGCATGTGACCAGCAGATTCGCTCAAACAGCAGTTAAAATATCGACCTCAGGATTAACAATGACAAAAATGTCTGTGATGATCAAAGACTCAAAATTCTGTGACTAAATCAAGCAACATTAAGATCAACACAACAAGCGATAAATTGCAGACAGATATGTACATAAACTTTATCTATTCAAGTTATGGTACTACGGAAATAATGTTCCCCCCGGGAACAATATTTCCTATATTGAAATTGGTTTGTGAGATCCTTCACATAAACCAATTTTTCAAGTACTGCACCCTCATCGAGTGAACTGATACAACGCAAATGCGACTTCTTAAAGAACATAATACTATTCTATAAAAGGAAGGTAGTTATGCACAGCAACCTACGAATGAAAAGTAACTTTGGCAATAGAATTGCAAACACAAGTTCTTTACATTTGCAGGCGCCGAACAAAAATTAGAAAATCAGTAAAAAATATTTTCGATATTTTGCTGTTTCGCATAAATATTATTAATGATAGTAATACCAGTGACACAGTACTAAACAAGCTACATATTGTTTATTAATACATCCCCACAACTGTTCTCTGAAGATAACCTTTTCCTTTAACATACTACATACAGGACACACTAGGTTGAGTAGGCTGTTAAAAATAATTGAAATTGATTATCAATTCTAGCCAAAGCTCAAATTCTATTTACACTAAATCGTAATTTTATTGCTTTTTTCTGCTAATTTTTCCTATATTAATGTTATTGGCAAAATCAGCAATAATAAAATGTTCTCGTGTTAGTACCATGGTGTAAGGTGATTGCTAAGGTGACTTTTTAAGTCTGCCAGAACTCCATCTATTATCATATATATGTGTGTATGTCTTGACCACCAAATACATTACAGCTGCAATAAATTCAAAATAAAACGATGGAAGTAAAAAGACGATACAAACTTTATTCTAAAAGTTTTATTTGAAAGAGGAATTTATAAAAATATATTTATTCTTATTTGCTTATTTGTATTTTTTATTATTTGCTGTATTTATTATAGTTATTTGTTATTATTTGCTGTCTATGTGGCACGGAATAACTTTACGAGTATGTTCATTATAAGACATGCGTATATAATTCTTCTATGTATACTTGTGTTTGTCACCTGGATGGATCTGGATGAAATTTTGTGTGTATACTTCAATAGATTCCTGGATGGTTTGAAAATATAATTGGACCTGGTAGATGGCGCTGCTGTCGGTATGTCACTGATGTTCTCCTAAACGCCAAGGACGATTTTAATGATATTTTTGTGTACGTTCGAGTAGGTCCTTGCAAGTTTTGAACTCACAAAAGTAGTCGATATATTAAAAAATGATGACTCAACAGTAGGTTGGTAAAAAGTAATGATGGAATAGCGAAATAAAAGAAAAATACGTGTTTAATTTAAAATACAATATCAAACGTAGAGCTGCTTTTCCGGGCAGGACGACGTCTGCCGGGTCCGGTAGTAGATGTATAAAATTTCATTCACTTTATAGTGTACATTTCAAATTTGAGTTCTACAATATTTTTAAAATTCAACTAATATATCTTACATATCTCTTTCAGTACACTAAGGACACCGTGGTTGGTTCTTTCCACATGTCAGGTAACAACTAAACACTATTCTATTGCATTTGTTAGGAAATATTTTTAGATGAGCAAACTCAAATATTTTACATTTCCGCTCAGTCAACTTTATTAAATTGTGAATGAGTTGAATTATGAGTATTTACTAATGTAGATAATACTCATTGCCGTTGTATTGGCATACTACTTAAACGGATTATAAAACTATTACTACAATTATTAAAATATCAAAACGCTCATTTAAATACTGTAAATACGAACGCATATGGAAAGCATAAGAACAAAAATCAGTACAATAAAATTGAATGGCAAGAGATATATCAAAGGAAATAAAAAATAATAAACTCTTTAATGTACAACGATTACACCGTGTAATATTAACATGTAAGTAAATATAATATTTGCACTTTTTTCCAGAGACATTCCTGCGCAAGGGAGCCAAGTAAGTAAACATTCCGCTACCGTTTTAATACGTAGTGAATAAACTTTTCAGGCGCAGAATAAAATCACCAATGCTTATTTATATACCGACATAAATCGTAAATGTTTTTTGGGATAGCCCGATTAGTTTCGAACCTATACGAAATTCTATTTGAGATCCCGCCGATTGCAGACCTTGCTGCAATCAGCAGAAACTCGTGAAGAATAAGTATAAATTTGAAACTTACTTTAATGCCATCTCGCAAAGCATACGTGAATTAGCTCGACACATATACGATATACGAATACTCAAGAAAATATATCACTCAATAGCACTGTTAACATGTTATATTTATATTTTTAGATTATTATTGTGTAATCAGGTCGGATCCTTTGCAAGGAAAGCAGAGAGCACCGAGTGCTAAATATCTGTGTCCACCATTCCATTCCACTCCACATTAATGTGATCACGCCGTGATATATCAAAAATGATATCACTTCGAAATTTTAATAAACATATTCCTACCACACTATTTAGTATAAAACAAGCCCCCCGACGCGTCTGTCTGTTTGTTCACAATAAACTCAAAAATTACGGAACGGATTTTCATGCAGCATTCTGGAATAGACAGACTGGGTCATGAGGAGGGTTTAGGAGTATATTTTGTTAAGGATTTAAATAGATTAGAGAAGATTAGACGATAATTTTGGAAAATAACCAGACACCTGGAACCTTTCATCGTAAACGCTGCGAACCTTCCAACGAAACCCTTTGAGATATAACGAAACAATACACGGTGGGATATTTCTCTTTCATAGTTCTACATAAAAGTCCGCGATGGCAATATTTACCTATATTTTAAAAATAGTTTATAGTACCCAATCTAACTCTTAAAAACAGTCAAGTAAAATGCCCCAAGTAAAGTACCCAATCTAATTCTTAAAAACAGTCAAGTAAAATGCGGTAATTGGCTATATATTGGCTGTATATTGGCTATAAAGCTATTGAGACGAATACAGTTATAAACCTTATAAACTTGAATACCTTTGTTACCTCAGTATTTTATACACATTGTGATTATCCTAATTGATAATTGAATAATTTAATATATTAATCACAGGTGTTATCGCAAAATAAGAACTAACGCGCGCGAAAATAAATTCTAGCACAGGTCAGTTAGACCCGACGGGATTCGGATCGATATTTTTTAATATTTTTCAGTTTTTGATCTCATTATTCAAATAGTATTCTTTAGAAGGCGATCATATTAAATATTTTTAATTGCATTCGATAAAGATATATATTAACGCGAACCTCACATTTACATAGGTGGCGCTTGAAGTTAAAAAGGTATTTAAAGAGGACAAGACTCATATTTTCTTATATAAAGAAATTTCAAAGTAAACAACAATGAATACGCGAGCGATACTCTACGCGATAAGTACCTATAACGAAAAATCAGGGGTTATTCAAATTGAATTAATATGAGTCATGTACAGCTTATGCCTAGCAAGACGAAACATATCGAAGAAGAATGAAAACGGTAAATATATCAAGGCCACTGACTTTGAACGAGAGAAGCCAATAGCATCACCTTATAATTAAATTATATCCGACACTAACGGCAAATTAAGAATGGCCACTTACGCGAGTCTCTCCAACGTTCTCGAGTGTCTGTATTATACATATATACTTATTTCAGAATGGATCTAATTTAACAAAATATCTACCTAGTTCGAATTTGAAATCAACACTTTACGAGGACCTGTTATTATGAAGAAGTTAATAGTATAATTCAACGCTTAACTACATTACCTTCAAATATCAAATTTGGAATATTCAGTACTATTTGTTTCCATATTAGTACAGAGCTTGCCTGCCATGTGGTAGGAAATCTAGAGGAGGGCTAAAAATCAAGAGAACATCTTTATGGGATTTATA
>DWDT01002036.1:0-14493 GCA_018245595.1 Microceris scylla | reverse complement strand
TGTTAGTGTGTTAGTATCATTAGTCCCGTGAGTATGCATCACGTTAGTATTAGTGGAGTTAGTATAAGAGTCTATTCTATTCCAAGTTGGTCAGCAATATACATTGCTACTCATGAGGATGACTCTGCATAGACTGGCGTATATTCAGACGTGTATACATACATGTATATGTGAACCTGCACCCATACTATTAGCAGTCACTTTACGATGGAAATAACTGAATATCAATGTTCTACTGTTACCAGTGGCTTAGAACATATCTGATTTGGATAGTGAATTTAATTTTGGATACAAAGTTCTGGGGTGAAAAAAACGGAACTATTTAATCCAATATACATATAATATATACCCTGCTATCCAATAGCATATGTACCCTGGGACTAGGATAAGAAATACGCTTGCACACTAACAATGATATACGCTGTATAATAAAGCAGCATAAATTTATTTGTTAATCACAAACCGCGGTTCTGGTAAAGCGGCGCACAAATACAAACTTACCGTAGATTTAGTTTGTATTGCTTTATTTATGAGAGCGAAATATCCGGTTTAAATTAAATTATAAAGCTCGGGAACGGCTGATGTGTGCGCGTTTGACCCTGCCGAGCGGTGAAAATTTAACGAATCACCACCACAAAAGGAAATTACTACAGCCATAACTAACGTGTGAACCTTGCGGCTTTATGGGAAAATGAAAATCTATAGGCATTACAAAAATGTTACGCCGAGATAGCGGTGTCCCATAAAATATTTATTCGCCATTGATAACATTTATGCGTACCCCGACATTACGCGATGCGTTTCAAGGTTTTGTAGGCTCACAATATTAAATTGCTTATCCCTTAAATAAAAACCTACCTAATAGGCATAAATCCAAAAATCTATTAACTGTAAAAAAATAAAATATCTGCATACGTTTTCCTAAATCTATTCGTAAACATGTGCATATACATACGTCTTAACATTATATTTAAATCTGGCCACATTGTTATGATTAAAACTGAATCTGTACTCACACAATAATATATCTAAATTATATATGAACTATAATATAATTAATAATGGAGGGAGATGAATCCATCCCCGATCTACCTACTCGCCAGGAAAACAACAGATCGAATATTTCTCGTTTCAAATTCTCCATCTTTATCGGATAACGTTGCATTTCATTTCCACACAAGGAAGATCACGTAATGTATCCATGTCTAAACACGGAAAAAGGCGGCCTTTAGCAGCACGTGACGTAACAAATAAATGCCCACTTAATATACAAGCCGGCTGTAAATTTATGCCGCGTAGTATCTCAGTAATGCCGGGCCCGTGACACAGCCTACGTACATGTAATGACGCGTTCACATCCTATCGCTTGCCACTAAACTGAACCTCAATACTTTTATCGTTTAGTTGTCCAATCATGTGTTGTATATTAATAATATAATTACAAGTTCACACTACTATACCACACCAAAATGGTAGAGATATTATTATTAAGAGCCCTTTATTAATGTATCATCATGCCACGTCCCTTACGGAGTGCCTACGCCGTAAAGGAACGTGGCATGTGCATCAGGCATCTATGCCTATAGATCACCTAATATAAACTATATGCATCCTTACAGATCTGACGCGCTTCTTCTATATTCATCTATCTTTTGATATCCGCATGCCAGTTTAATTACATATAATATAAATCTGACAATAATTTGCTTCTAACAAATAAATAAATAAAGCGATCTCCAACCCGCATGCCCAGCGTGGAGATTACGGACATAAGCCCCTCTTTCAGGGGAGGCCTATGTCCAGCAGTGGACTAAGATAGGCTGAAGATGATGATGATGAAATAAATGTGATGGAAGTAATAAGTTGTTGTACAACTTAAAAATACGGAGTTTTCAATTCAATGAGTTTATTACAGGATGGAAACATCTACATGTTAAATCTAATATTATGTATTTTCTGTCATATAACTCAACTACAAGTAATGTATAAAAAACAACTATACATTCCATCACTGGATAAAGACGCTGACGCCAGCGACTGGCGTGTTATAAACGCACCATAAAATACACATCGAAATTTGTTTAAATACACAATGGGACCAAATGCTGGAAAATGATAAACTTCGATGATTGTCCTGGTCTGATAGCATAATATTTACTTTCTTATAGGACTTTTATTATTATTATTATATTGTGGAGTGTAGACCTCGCCTTGACTAACGTAGCGTAGGACGCCCACCAGCAGTAGCCGTGGAGTGACGATGCTTGGCAATGATTGAATACGAAGAGCTGAAGATCGAGCTCATTGGCGGGCAATTGGTAAGGCCTATATCCAACAGATGATGAGAATAAGCTAGTGACGATGATATTTATATTTTTATGCTAGGTCCATTAAGGGGTAGGCAGAAGTACTGAGTATTAAACATCTCTAAAATGACATGCCTGGCTTCTTTTTATATATTTCTCACTCTCTGTGTACACAAACACAAGTATAAAAAGTACGTCAGGTATGTAAGGTGTGGTATTTGGCACTCAGTACTCTCTGCCCATCCCTTAAGGGACTAAATATGTATATAAACACAGTTACAATAATAATTAGTAAGAGTTAAACTATATTAAATGGAGAAACATAAACCTAAATTCTCGAGGGACTTGGAGGTGTCAGGCCATCACTTTCAACTTTGGTCGGCCAGAGAATTGTTTGGGTAGTAAATATAGTTGAGGGCTACTTGTGGCGAGGAGAAGAGCTATTTATTTAAAGGATTTGATAACTTCTTTATTAACTGATTTAGATTTACAATGGAATCGCCACATAACAGCAAAAGATATCGCATATTACAAATTTGTTAAATAACTTACAAATTATTAATGTAATATTTCGTTCGTATTCATTTTTACTAATGTTTTGTACGCGTTCTCATTTGTATATACGTCTACATATGTACGTTATTCCAAGTGTTATCGTCATCATCAACCCTTTCATGGTTCCATTGGACACGGGTCTTCTTTCAAAATAAGAACGGCTAAGGATATAGTCTGCCACGCCGCGCTGGCCAAGAGTCAGATATGAATGTAGTTAAAATGTGAATGTGTAATTTATAAGATCAGTTGCGCATATTTGTATGCTTAACGATTGCGACTCACATTTTAATGCCTCAGAAGTACTTTCACAGTCAGCTCAGAGGCTGTAAAGAGGGCTAGTTATATCAAATTCAACGTCCTAAAATACTTAAGTAATAGAATTCAAACTTTGAAAGAACTTATTAAGAGCCATTTGACTCCCTTCAAAGGGACACAAATTTTATTTTGTAGCATTTCAACCTTTGTACTCTATATAACTTAGTTATCAGATAAACGATTAATTCTATCGACAACTGATTGCCTTGTTGGTTGAGTGGTTACAAGCGCGCTTGCCGATCGGGAGGTCCTGCGTTAAAATCCCTGATCGGGTTCTACTGTATGTTTTTAATTTAGAATTTCTAGTAATGACTCGGAGTCTGGATATGTGTCCGGTGTACGACAATAGGCTCACCAACTATTATTCCATGGGACTTAAACGTAACTGGTGAAACGTGGGAGTGTACGTCACTCCTCTGCCTACCCCTACGGAAACGCCTACGCCTGTAAAGGCGTGAAGTTACGTTCACTGTGTAACTTGCCACAACTTGCCACTAACGATGCCACTGATGATGTCTGACGGCTATGACCATAGGTGTACACTCATAATTATGTATAACTGGTTATCCCCATGTATTAGCATAGACTTTTATTAATCACTTACTAAACATACCACGTCGGATTAAACCATACGGATTAAAAACCTATCCATTAAAAAAACTAGTTTTACACTCTGCATACTCTACCTATTTTAATTTAGAATGTTCCAGAATACCAAATATTTTTCTATGTTATTTACCGACTTTATTTTGGGATTTATTGTGTAGTTAAGACAACAAGTAAGCATGTACGTATGTTATACGTAATAGTTTCCACCGAAATACAGTTTGCTTTTTTCTCGGGAAATTGTTACGGAAGGAATTCCTTGAAAGCCACCTTCGTAAAATTGTTGCCGCCCACAGCCCCCACAAGAGGATTTTGGTAAAGTATGCTGGGGAGACCACAAGTCGCAGTTGACCGCCCAGTAGTGGGATCCAAAAATATTATTAGAATAAAGAAATTTAGAGTACACATTTAAATATGTGTAAGTTTTTTGTCAGAAGTGTGATATTTAAATCTACTTAAGGTTTTTGTCAGAAGAGTGATATATACATAAATCTACTTAAGATTTTTCTCAGAAGAGTTATATTGAAATCTACTTAAGTTTTTTTGTCAGAAGAGTTATACTTAAATTTACTTGTTTTTTGTTAGAATAGTTATATTGAAATCTTTTAAAGATTTTTGTCAGAAGAATTATATTTAAATCTACTTAAGTTTTTTTTCAAAAGAGATATTTAAGTATACTTATCTTTTTTTGTCAGAAGAATTATATATGATATATCGTGGTATTCCTAAGCAAATATTCATTATAAATGTAATCGGATCCTTCAAAACTATGTATAGATAATAAATTTAATAAAACAATCTGAAGACGTTATACACATTTATTAAAAAGTTGAAAAAAATTCGTCATATTCAATCAACATTCTGGTTGTTATACTAGAAACTTCGTCAAAATATTATCTACTCGCATGTATACATTCATACATGGAAAACAAAATTAACACAAGCACACACAATCACTTGCAACTGGATTTATCTCACAGAATTTCGAGTTTCTAAAGTGGCATCACATGTTTATCTTCCTTTGTTAGCTGTTATACAAACCCACAAAGTTTTAACGAATTTTCGGAGTTGCGAAAATAATCAACTTAGCTCTAAATGTTGGTTAATCTATAACATTTTGAACCAAGAACATAAATTATTTTCAATGCAAAATTTTGATCATTGGAATAATTTATTAAACAAAATTTTTTTGAGCACACTTTATATACATAAAATATTTTTTAAAGGATAGAGTAGCTTAAGCGTGATAATCACAGTTACTTCCCAATGGTAATTTAAATTTATGTAATATAAACTCTATATAATAAGGCTTCAATTGTTGATAACAGACAAAAAGAAAGACTTGATAATAATTGTATAATAAATATATGAATCTACAAAATTAAATAAAAATTAAGCTCTAGTGACAGTCTGCTTTGGTATCTAGGGTTGCTCGTTAGTTAAAACCTATCTGCGGATAATAAATGACCTAGACGACCTACATTCGTCCAGAACTGGCAGCGCAGTCTAAACATTACCGATTTACTGCATTGTCGGCGTCTACTTTAAGACTGGCACAAATTTATATGGCGTCAACTGATTCGTTTTTATTCTTTGTTATGTTTATTAAATCACTGCTTCAGTACATTAACTTTTTCTAAATCTAAACCAGTATACAACACGCAAAAACACTTGAAAAAACTTGAAAAATTGTAATTTCACCAGTTAGTTGATGTGTTTAAATTTATTTATTTGATTTTTAAATTAATTGCAATATTTTCAACGTGACCACACAACATAACTTGGCGGACCTGACGTGACAATACATATAATAATAGTAATAATAATATTATTATTATCACTTAAATTTGAAACGTAACAAGGATTCAAACGTAACTGGTGAAACGTGGGAGTGTACTACATTCCTCTGCCTACCTCTTCGGGGATTACGGGCGTGATGTTACGTTTTCCTTTATGTAATTTTAACGTTTAATTTCAACACTGTCTAGTTTTAATTGATTGATTGATTAATTTCGAAATCGTCCGGGGCCTACTTAAACTAAGACCTATCAGTGCATGATAATATACAGCCCCAATGACCTATATCCGTTCTAATCCGCCACCACTGCGAAGCATTGCTGATCTTGTATGGCTATGGTTGTTTTAGTATGAGTTATGATTGATACTGGTACATCGAAATCTTTTTTCTTAAAAAACATTTATAATTTCAACGCATACACATAATAAGAGTTTTTATTGTCACTTATAGTGTAAGTTAAGGTATATAATGTGAATATTTTTTATATTTATTTACGTCATAGAATAGTGTAAACTGTATTGTAAAGAATAAAAACAAACGTTCTATAAATAAAATTAAACAAGCATTTATTTTGAGTACAAATAGTGTTATCTTTTAAGTTTTTTTCTCAGATTAAAAAAATATTTAGGTACATTAAAGTTTCCACCCTGTACATTATAGTCTTGAATTTGATTAACCCAATCGTCCAGATCCTCTGATCTGACTGAACTGATGCTTTAAAAATAGATGTAGCGGCCATACTCTTTCTTACATTCTATATTTAAAATATGAATTTAATAATTCCATGGCACTTAAACGTAACTGGTGAAACGTGGGAGTGTACTACACTCTTCTGCCTACCCCTTCGGGGATTACAGGCGTGATGTTACGTCTAAAATGTGGGTTTTGTTAGTATAGATTAGTGTTTGAGTCGAATATTTCGACTGTACTATAGAGCAAGATCGACAGTATGTAAACTAGTACATGTATCCATGGACGCATCGTACACGACCGCACTGAACCGTCGCCAATTATCATCTATGTATATTTATAGGCACAATATTTTTTTCGTCTCATTGCTTGTCACGAGTTATTTCTGCAAATCCGGGATACTTGTAGGTAACTTCACTATGATGTTTCAGTGCAGATTTGCGAAGGAACGGTTAAATACTAGGTACCTATGTGTCAGACTTTTTAATGCATTTTTTAGACTTCCGATGAGGTTTAACGCCTGTTATCTAAAGACAGTAATCGGAACCGTTATATTAGCATACTTTCGGAGACACAGAAATTCACTTGAAACTTTTCCTCTATTAATGACCCATAAAGTAACGATACCGTACGGCGTTTCTTAACTTTACATATCGCTTGAAGTGTGCAATTGCATTAGAGCGGCAAGTGATTCATAATTACAATCATATGAAAGTTAAACATATCCATAATCACATTACAAATATTAAATTTAAATTAATTTTATATTAAACCAAATACTAAAAAAGAGTTAAATCAATAGCCTGATTCATCGTCCCAATGCTGAATGACTGAATAATGGCAATGTGTTTAAAATACTAAAATTAAACCTACCTAATGTTAATATAAAGTGAATACTGCTTCCGAGTTCTGCAAACACTAGCACAGAAGTAATCTAATTATAGACTAATAAATTTAGTATACCAAGACATTAGATAACTGAAAAAGGGCAATATTATTTAAAGTTCAAAACTTGACCATTAAATGTGAATGGACAGTGACATTGGCTTCCGAGTTGTATGAACACTGATTAACTCACCTTATAATAGTCCCGCAACTAAATGCGTATTCAATACTCGTATACATAAAACAAATCAGAGAAAACATAAATCGTTTTTAAAGGTTTATAATTACATACGAGTACATAGACAATAATATAGTAGTAATACTTGCTATATTTCTTTTCTTCAAATTCGTTAAAAAGTCAAATGTAGAGCGTTTATTAAAAACAATGATTTAAAATCAATTTTGTATTTGATTCCGCTAAACTATTTCTTAAGAATGTTAGCTTTAAATGAATCACCTCAAGTGAAAAGGAAACCTTACAGCTGAATCTGAATAAGATTAATTTGAGAGACATCAATAAAACTGTCGGTCTAGAACAGAATAATGGCACTGGTGTAGAGACAGTATTTTATATCTAGTATCTTATAACACTCATCCTTTGTTCTGTAACTCAGGATGGATTTTAGAGGATGGGTGTGCTATTTATTAAATTACAATTTAGTTATACATGGAAGAATATTAGGAATAGTGCACTGCTGGACATAGGTCTCTCCAGAAGGGGGCTTATGCCCGTAATCTCCACGCTGGGCATGCGGGTTGGAGATCGCAGGGCACAGCTTTTCGCACCGCCGCGCCGGCGCTGCTGCCCGTCGGCGGCCAGGGCATTTAGTCGTGCCTATTTAGGCTGCGCTATACCGCAATCAGCCGGTCACCAGAGCCTCGTCTATTATAGCAGGGTGCACCACGTGCAGGTGAGGTTGGCTTGAGCTCCTGAGATGGTGGTTGGAACCCCTTACACCCCATTTAAGGTGTATTATCCTAAATTCTTTCCTGAAGTAATTGTGTGAAATACATATACGGTATATTAATGTGAATGTCAATTTTAATATGGCCACACGCACAGAATGTCACAAAATATGCGTAATGGTTAAACAGCAATACAACCTATTTTCATTATTAGCGTATTCATATACCGTCTTATTAATACTTGTATGTTTGTATACACGCCGTATTATTAGTTTCACGAGCTGACGGATATTATTAAATAATGACGTCATCTCTGACATCAAATACGAGATTAGTGGCTCTGTTCAGGATTAATTGTGAATTGATGTTATAATTTGGGCTCGCAGCGGCACCATATGTGGCTTTGCGCGTTCACGCAAACGTGATTTTTATTTCCTGTGTTCATTCTACGTACATAAGACTTATCTTAGCCGTAATTTATATTCGAGTAAAAGTAAGTAGGTACATATAAGTAATGGCGTTTTCTATGTGCTATCGATCAGCATTGTCTTTCTACAATTAGATGACGCCTGATACATCGTTCACTATACATACTATTTACGTAACAATTAACATCACGCTTGTATTTACCAAAGAGTTAGACAGAATAATGAGTACATACTCCCATGGTTCACCAGTTATGATATAACATTGAAGTGCGGTTGCTACTATGTAGAACAAATAAACTAAATGTTCTTAAACCAACCTTACTCTAAGACTCCGGCGAGGTTAAATGACAGTTGTTTTATTACAAAACTGTGGCCCGAATCCTTGAAGTGGCTTCTCAGTACCGAACTGCTGAGACAATTTCCCATAAACCTAAAGCATTTATACTCATACATAGCTTTCAACGGCAAGCAGTTTTGAAATGTATAAAATAGTCCAGCAATTAATTTAAGGTTACAGCAATACATCCTGACGGTTCAATAACATGTAATAAATTAATGCCAAGGTACATTGCAAAAAATATTGCTATTATGAGTATACAGTTCTCTTAAGGAACAACCAGAAAACACAGTTAAATTTGCCATCAATTGCCAAATAAGTAATATTTGCAGACCTGACGTATTTCTCCTACATTCACCATTCTTTTCATACATGCATTTCATTCATAAATTCCGAAGATTCTTAACCCTCCATCAGACGGTACCAGAAGTTTTCGGTCCAAATTGTTGAGTTTTGGTCTTCTGGTCGTCGGTAAAATACGAATAATACGATTTCATTCATTACCTTCAATTTAATTTCCGTAACCTCTCGAATAAAATGTAACCGAAAAAAGGCTTCCTTGAAGTAGTCCGGTACCAAATCCTGGATAATAAGATTGCTATGAAGCCCCTGATAAAGCATAAATTCACAACACCATGATGTATTAAAGTGGACGTCGTAAAATAAGTCCGACCCCGGGATATGAGATGTCCCGTTTTATGTTTTATAAGGCATAGTTTTATAGCTCACTAGTCACTGGCTGGCAATTTCGTGATACGGAATTATGTTTGTACAAAATTTTGGCTTCATTATCGCGGAGTTCTTTAACCTATATATATTGCTATGAATAAACTTTGTATAAATATCCTCTTAATATTATATTTTTATGAAGAAATTTGTAATTAATTGTTTAATTAATTAGTATATTGTTTCTATCACACACTGTTCAGAAGTAACACAAAGGGGAAACCTTTACACGGACGTACTGAAACTCGATTATTCGTATGATGCAACAATCTGCCCTTTGTTCTAGTTTATGGATAGTTACAATTTTAGGAAGACGTATAAAAAGCGAGCGAAATAGCTTTGAACACGCTCCTTTCTCTTCCAACTTAAGGCAATGAAATGGATGATAAAAGTTATTTGGGATAGTTGGCTTTAGTTACACCGCAGTCGTATAATAAACTTGTAATGTAACAGGCTGTTACTATGTATCATGACCTGCATCTGTTATTTCACTGTAATAGGAACAAAGGAAACAGTTTTCTAACTTTATCTGTTTGATATTACCTCTAGGCCATATAGCTTAAGTGACAGATAATTAATAGTTAATGTGGCAAATGTTTTAAAATTAATTTATATACGATTAAAAAGTGAAGAAAAACGACGTCAAAATACCATTAGAGAATTTATGTCATTGATAATATAACTGAATCATAATATAAAGAGATAATCAAAATTAATTGAATGAACTCAAAGTGCGACCACTGTCAGTAACGCCCTGTCAAAACGATGGTGCTTCCGTCTAGGAGTCACTGTTGCCAACTAGACGATAATGCTGCCATTTGTTCCCTAAATTTTTGATATACAGAATCAAAGTGTCATATGATGCGGTTGTTGACATCTATAATGTCATAACAGTTAACACCAAATACATTTTAGAACACTTTTTTTTTTCAACCCATTACAATTCCACTGCTAGAATACAGGTCTCCTCTCATATTGAGAGGGTTAAGGCCATAGTCTGCCACGCTGGCCAAGTGCGCGTTGGCAGACTTTCACACACCTTAGAAATTTTTTCTAAGATGCTAGCAAGTGATCACTTTTTATAAAGAGGTGCGCGCCGTGGGTTTCAACCCGGCACCCCCGGAGTGAGGGGCTGAATTCTTAACCACTGGGCTATCACTGCTCTTTTTACTGAATTGACACTTTTACTGAATTAAAATGATTTTTTTATTGTGGGTTATAGCTGAAAAGGTAAAAATAAATATACGAATCGTTGAAATTTAATTAATAATAATCCATCATAACAACGACGTTTCGTCTATATTATACAGAAGATAGTGTATATGAGTAAGTTTAACGACACCCGGGCACTAGACACGGCTTTGTTAATGCATGTTCAAAAGTAATTTCTGTTTGGGCTGTGAAAGGCTAATGTGGCACAAAAAGCGTTGACTTTGACGGCCCTTTCTGGATGGAAACAACGGTCATGTCTTTGCTGCAAGGTCTTCGGGTCAGGATCCTAGTTGTGTGGTTATTAAATTGTAAGCTTTGATAGGTATATTCCATAGCGTCATTAAAATTAAAATATTGATGAGAGTTAGTTGGAGTTAAGTGCACGCAGTCCAGAAAAAGTTGGCACTCTTCTCACACCGTAGCCATTAATTAAACATTATGCAAAATCCTAAAGCATGCAGGGTTCCTCACGATGTTTATCATTACCGTTACAGCTTCAATCTTAAATCGAACATTTTTGTGAAAAGTCTACAAGTAGGTACTTGAAATTGTTTAGAATATTCTAAAGTCGTATAATCTTTTTCCAACTCCCACGACTAAAAGATTACTTAAGGGTCGGCTTAACCATTCCCTAAGTTGTCCCGGGAGACGGGGAAAACACTTGTATTGTCATTTCCCCCTTTATCCCGGTATTACGGGTGCTAGTACAAGTAGAAAAGGAACCGTAAAAATGTCGTATTCGTAAAGTATCAAAATAAAATGTTTATGTTTTTTATATCTTAAGCTGTAACAAAAAGTAATTATTTTGAACTATTAAATCGAAGTATTTATTAAATTGCCTAAATAAAATCTATGTATATTTATGTCAATTGGCATTCTCTACTAATTTTATTTCTGATACACTTTAATTTAATACCCATATTAATGGGATTGGGCCAAAAATATGTTACTCACAGTCATACTAAATAATTTAAATTGCATTGTCTTCAGAAATTAATGTATGTACTAAATATTAGATCAACCGGTCACTGGGAAGTTGGTATAATGTTCAATGCAAAATTTGACATAAAGCCGTACATGCGTAGATATGTAAAAGCGTCAGTCGGATTTCTCTTTTACTATTGAAATATAAAATTTAAAAAAACTTTGTCATATATTCTATATATGACAAAGTTTTTTTTGTTAGATTTTTATTAATTTGTTCACTACACATCTTCACGCATGATGTGATTGCCTGTAATTGTGAGAACAGTTAAATCGCACAAACAACTCAAAATACAATTTTGGATTACGAATACTGTCTATGTTGACGGTGAAATAAATAAAGATATACTAACACTAATTAGTATATCCATGCGAAGCGGTTCCGCATCACTGACCGCGATCGGTCATTGAATGGAACATTCCTGATCGAAATGTTTCATGGGCCTCATCCATTTCACTATCCTGAACTATTTGCGTTCATTCGTATATCAGTTTTCGGATACATTACATAACCTCACTAGATATATTACATCACATCACTAGATAGATTACATCACATCACTATTTCTTTCAATGTATATACATGTGTATGAATTAATATATAGGTACATACATATGTATTACAAAATATATCTCTCTCTTTCAGCAAGGATTTGGCTAGGAGAGAATGATATTGGATATTGAACGTGTACCTCTTAGGTATTGAATAAGAATAAATAGAAATAAATTAATAGATAATACATAATATACAGTATAAAATATATAAGTGTAATTATTTAGATATGTGCGTAAAGTTTTAACGTGCAAATTATATGACGAAAAAATTTTACTGATGTTAATGATCTATTATCGAATACATATGAAAAAAGTTCATTCTAGCTCTTTTCATTTCCTATTTTCTTTTAATTCTCATAATCTTAATATACCTATCACAAATTAAAACCAGACATTTTTTTCTTAGTAGGAGATGTGTCTAGTGTGACATCTTGTGAATCAACCGCCGGAAGATTTAAAGCGACCTCTTAAGAGCTTAAGATTTAAGACCCACTTCAGGTTCTTTTTTAAGTCGAGTTAAGATGTTTGTTTCTGAGGCTTACCAGCTCCTTTTTAGGTTTAGCGACGTAATCGGCATTAGGTATGTAAAAATAAGAATATTTCTCAAGTTGTTTTCATTCCAAGCATCTTGTTCTCGTAACATGCCAAATTCGTCATTTGACATATTTGTTAAAGTAACATCACGCCTGTAATCCCTGAAGAGGTAAGCAGAGAAGTGTAGTAAACGTTTCACCAGTTACGTTTGAGTCCCATGGAACAGGCGGTGAGTCTATTGTCATACATCGGGCACAAATCCAGACTCCGAGTCACTACTAGAAAATTTAAATTACCCAATTCAATCCAAGAGCACCTGACCCGGGATTTGAACCCAGGACGTCCCGATCGGCTGTCGCGCTTGCAACCACTCAGAATATTTTAAACTATTACAATTGCTTCATATAACCGCATCAAAAGCGTTTTTAATTGAAAATATCGAACATGATTGTAGAATATTCAAATATTAATTAAGATATTTTGATTACATATTTAATTTGTAATTTAAAACAACACATTTTTTCAATTATATCTTGTCGTATACATATATCTGCAAACTCGCATTTCGTTGCTGACTCAAACACACGATACTAGAAAAAAAAAAATCATATGATTTTAAATCTTCAGCGGGGAGACGTCGCTTTTAAATATCTCAGTTGGGTTATTCACAAGACGTTCGGATCTTGACCTATAAAACATTTTCAAAATAAGAACTACATTTAAAAATTAGATGGAAAAGAGCAACTTTTACCAACTACGATTGACTAAGCTGTTAGCTCAGTGGTTTTTGAAGAGTTACATAAGTTATTTTGGGGTTCGATTCCCGCTTGAGACAATTATTATTGTAATGAACACGATTATTTCTTATCAGTCTATCTCTGTGTGTAGGTATGTATTTAGAGATAATATATACAATATATCAACTGCGTCGCTGGTCAAGTGGTAGCATATGTGATATGTTATATTTTAAAAGTGGTAGAACTATTCAAAATAATTATTATACTATGAAGCAAGTTATTTTCGAACATTTTCTGTTGCTTAGCAACGAATACGAGTCATGTTTGTAATTCTCTAATACTTCATTATGGAAAAGCTATAAGAGACAAATCGTTATATTTAAATTTATAGATACATTCTTTGGAATTCTACACGATTAATTCCATCCACTCGATGAATTCCAAATTAATTGAATAAATAATAATTCATGTTTAATTAATTTCAATTAAATTGGATATAGGTAATTACTCTAATATCATCGTAATACCCAATTAGCGTTAGCATTGTTGAGCAACATTATAATATTCTTAACATAAACATCAACATGTGGCGAGCATTCGTTGCACCCGAACGAAAAACCATCAGAATGTCGGGCTCACATCTATAAATCAGCTTGACTCAATAGATATCGGCGACCGGCGCCGGGGCAGCGCAGCGGGCGGCAAGGCGGGCTGGCAAGACGGGCCGGCTCGACGGGCGGCTCGACGGGCGGCGCGACAGGGCAGCGCGACACGTGTTAGGTCGGGACCCTAGCACGCGGTGCGGGGGGAAGCTTGGCTTGGGTAGCGTGGCGTGGGTTACGCGGCCCTATAAGTACCTGCTTCGGGATCTGCCAGGAAGACACTCTTTCTCCAGGCGTTAGGCCGTAACGAACTTAGT
>DWDT01002035.1:0-14495 GCA_018245595.1 Microceris scylla | reverse complement strand
CAACTGGTATATCGTGGGAGTATACTACACTCCTCTGCCTATTTCTCCAAGAGACATAGACGTACTCGTATGTTACCTATTAATAATCCTTTAGAATTTTAAAAGCTTTATACGATATACTAAAGAAAATGTTTGTAGTTCATTACTCGTCAAACTCTATGTAGGCTTTTACGTTTCATAATAATTTAATACACGACTTTTAAAAGGTATTTCATTTACCGCCTACTTTGATGCTCATAAATTTTCCTTTGCTCTCCTAAATTTTGTAACGACCCTTCCATTAAATAAAAAGATTTTATTTGCTTTACATCTCATATCTTACATCTGAATTTGAACTTACATTTTAAATGAATTAATATATTATTATTTTGAATTAGAAATTTCAAAGAAGATATTATCTTCTTTACTAAATCACGTATTATTTTTGTCCCACATCAATTTCAATTTTCAGTGAGCATTCTGCCGCCTCTCTGAAGACGTATAGAGGACATATGGAGGCAAAATCACTTTAAGAAAGACTTCTAAGTGAATCAAAGATTAAATTGAAAACTCCTTTTGGTACTTACCCCATATCCATTGTCAGCTAGACAGACATCTGTGTTCTAGAAAAGTTATCTAAGTATACATAAATATCAGTAACACGAATCATGTAGGATATGCATTGTGTATTTGAATAAACAAATGTATGATAAATAAATTATTATGAGCCTTTTAAAAATTAAATATTACTTGCTGTATATGTGAAGGAAAACCTGAACACCTAAACACATTGGTCTCTATGGGGTGTGAAGTCTGCCTACTCGTAGTGGGTCAGCGTGGCAAACGACAAAAGATGCATGTCCGACTGTGATATAGATGTGATTGAAAAATTTCATTTCGTTACGCCAACTATAATTATGATATACATATTGTTACTTTTATTTCATATTATGTACCTATATTTTTGTCGTTATACAACTAGTCAGTTTTTTTTTGAATGAGAAGGCGTAGAACAAAGATGCTATACTGCTCAATTATGTACTGGCAGTCTTCAGGCATCTTTGATATTCTCAGTCGAAGTAGGAAGTAATCCCTCATTAACATAAATAATTCTGTAAAGCTTAAGATGTATACTCGGAATTCGAACTAAATAACCCTGGGATACTAATCAATGACGAACTTATGCGATTTCATAAATTTATTGGAAATCGTACAACTAAATACAAAATACTTTTTTTTAAACGAAATAAGGCTCAATAAAACACGACTCATACACCCAAACTTTTATTTTAATAAATTCTAATTGTACAAAATCCAAATATTTCACATAATTGTAACACTTAACACGTATACAGTATAATTGCTGTTACAGTAAATAACTATCTCTATTAAAAATTAAAAAAGACAAAGGCTTCTATTAAAATATGCAGTGTTTTTAGTATCAACTTTCATAACCTATTTAATAGATACGTTAACATAGTACAAAGGTATAAACATTGGAAGAAATGAATATATTGCTTTATGTTAATTCCTTAATATTATTTATACCTGTTAATTTCTACAATTTTATGGAATACATGTTGGAATAAATTGTAAAATCATACTGGCCATCAGTACATCGGACGTGGTTTTCACTGATTTATGGCAAATAATTGTTTTTTCATTATAAACGTCAAAGATCGGTAAACCGTAAAGGATGCGTTCCAATAAGCGTCCACAACGGTCACACTCATGACCACAGTTTTTCCCATTCCACTTGTTTGCGAGCGTTACGGTCGTAAACGGTCTTACGGTCGCCATGTTTGTTGCTTTAAGTTTTGAAAATCCCGCCAATTCTCGACGATCGCGGCGACCCACCTTTTCAGATGGGTCGCCGTGAGCTTCACGTGAGCGTAAGTCATGACATCATGAGTTACGTTTTCGCCGCGACCACAACGACCGCGGTCGCTATGTGGAACGACTAAAGGAGCATTTTGATCGTTGTGGACGCTTAGTGGAATACACCCATTGATATAAATCTATAGGGCCTCGCCTCAATCATGACGTAACGTTGACATACTGGCATATGGCATCCCATACATACCAATTAAGCAACAATGTAAGCAACCTACTTATGAAAAGCGAATCGCTTATAAGACTCCATTGGTGTTTCCTGGATTTGCATGGTACAATAAGTAAGTCTCAATTGTACAGCAGAGATAAATACCCAAATTGTATACACTAACAGTTCAGACGAAAACAACGTTACATATATGTGAACAAGTCTTATCACCGATAATCAAATAAGTCTGATAGTGTACGGCTAGTTGTTTTTTCCTAAATAAATTAAGCATATATATATGTATGTATATATCCAACAATTACATATAAATTTGAAAGTAATTATATTTGTCTATTTTATAGGGAATATATAAAAGACATACCTATCGTTTCATTTAAAATTAATATTTAAAAATATCATAATGAAAACTACTTAGCTAGATATAACCAAAAATAACAATACATACATATATACATATAGGTATGTTCCCGCGTCCCTTACGCGGTAGGCAAAGATTACAGAGTGCCAAATATCTGTATCATTGCAAACCTGACGTGCTTCATCGACATTCATCACTCAAAGAACAATATATAACGCAGTACTATTAAATTATTATCATTTTTGACGTATGTATCATAGTGTAGAAGGTATTACCATACAGAATGGTATAACTATAGTAGGTATACAAAGAGGTTTTTTGTACGTCCCTTTCAGATTGGGAAATGTAAATGCAAAAAGTAACTTTCATTTATCCCTAACTTGTCATCATTAATAATTGTTGGTAGATTATCCAGGACCATGTCAAAGGCTCGCTTTTACCATCTGATCTGTCTTATTTATTCTGTATTGTAACACCTAAATTCTAGGTAGGTTGTACAAAAGGCGGACTTAACGTTTATTAGCATTCTCTATACTGTTCTAATGTAGTATGAATGAAAATTTTGTTTACCATACCTGTGTTGTGCCAAAGAACTGTCACTAACTAATTATCTGTAAAATGTACAATTTACTTAACGAAGAAAATTACAAATTAAAAAAGTTTCCAAACACAATTTCTAAATGTAAATTTCAGGTCCTCAAAGGGCAAACTCGATTAATAATGAATTAGGACTTTAATTTAATGTATAATTGGTATATGATATGTAATATATAATTGCAATACATACTATTGTATACAAAACTATTTATATAGCGATAAAAGTTGTTGTAATTTACTAGCGAGCGTCAATCTTAATTAACAGTGAATTGTATATACGCAAGATGTGGTAATAGGACCCTGTGAAGCTGTAGAAGCCATTAGGGTCAACAGCATAAGACAAAAAAAATGTGTTAATAAGCGCCGCAGTTTAACTGCGTTCAGTCATGAACGAGCTGTCACTCAGACTTCTGACAGTGACAACTCGCAGCGCAGTCAGCATCATCATGTGCGATCCCAATAAAAAATGAAGTCAATCAAAGCCACAAATAGATTTTTCTTTTTTTCGATTTAATTATATTATTGGATTCAAAGAGGCCAGCAAATAAGGATTTTCTTTTATCAATTGAAACTAGTGTTTTAAATTTGGAGAGCCGAGCAACTATCGCTAATGTATCTCATTTTTTGCAAGCTGCTTGTCATTATATTTATGTTACAATTTCAAGGCTACACAATTCGAAGTTTACATACTATATTCATTCATAGAGTATGGTATTTGTTTTTATACTGTCGGTACACGCAGTACTGTCCACGCACACATCAACATCAACTGAAACATAACACATGTAAGATCCCACACACTAGTAAATTAAAGCAACTGTACAAATATTATATTAAGTGGCACTTCTTGAACCATAAACTATTAACACATTACATTATCGTATATATAAATATATAACGTGTATTTAAGTTTTATACAACTATTTATATAACATTAACAATTATAATATATAAGATAACAAATTGAATGGCGAAAAATAGCAAAATGTTCAATTTACATTACTAGTTTATTTATGACATAAATAATATATAGTATGTAGGTACGTACAGAAAAAAAGTAACCAAACATATTGAAAGCAAAAATTCGTAATTAATGAAGATATCGTAATATTTTTGTCGAATCAAGTGTCTAAGAGAAAAACAATCGATCGAAGTATGTCCAGTATTGTTTACGTGTTGCGCACACAAGGCAAACCTCTGCCATTTTATTATTTATGCAGAATTTACTTAGGATTACATTTAACTGAATATTTTGCGGAAATATTTGTAAAATATACATAAATATAAAAGCGGAATGTAAACTGATATTCCAAAATTGTACAATATTAATGGCTCAATTGTTCACAGTACATTATGCTTCTTTTTTGCGAACCCTACTCATCAGTTGCACAAGTCACAAGAACTTTTAATGTTGCTAATTTTCTTACAATACTATAACATTTTCCTGTAAAATTTTGAAAGGTACATGTTCTTCAGAATACTCACTCATAATGTTTCCTTAAATAAAACAAACACAAAAAAGTACACTACTTCAATTACATGCTTAAATGTATCTTAAGGCTAAAGATAGATATGAAAATATATGTACTTAAGATTACTTGTCTAATCTTAAGTTTTTATTGAGGAAAGGCTTATGTTCAACATCATATTCATTTACAGTATCCTGGTTTAACAATACTATTTATTTTGCCTAGTATTTTTAACAGGATTTTCAAAGTAGGTAAAAAAAAAACAAAAACAAAATATTCATATTTGGGACAATGTGCAATTTAGCCGCCTAAATCATTTATAGAATATTGACATTATGTTGAACTCCAGCCTCTTCTAGAAAATAAATTCAAGATTAACCAGTCAAACAGGAGTTCATCTTTCTTTAATTTTTAACTATTTCCCAACTCTTTATCATGCATATACTATTTTTCATATATAATTAGGTTACATGTATAACTTAATGCTAATCTGATTTATATTTGTGGTATACAACTTACATACCACAATTTTTCACTTTTAAGACTTTTCATTAAGTATTATTAACATTATAGTAATAATTCTATTATATATTAATTATTACAATTATTATGGTGTAGTTCTATGTCGTAATTGCCCAGATTTAAATTGCAATTACACCAGATATTCAAATATCATTTTGCCTGCATTTGATATTTTATAATTTGTTGCACATGTCTAATGCACAAGTTTCACGCTATAATGAAAATGTTTTCGTGCAATGTATACATGTACCATGCAATTTACACATGTTCTGTGAAACTCGTACATGCAAAGTACAACTTGAAAAAAATTTTTGTATTTTGAATTAAGAGTGGAATTAACATCATAACTACAGTTAAGATGCACAGATTTAGGAAAGCATGATTGATTATAATCAAAAGTTTGGTTCCAATAGCTATGTAAATTTCAGACAAATCTACAAAATACCTAAATACACATGCACATTATAACTATTTAATCAATAATAATGGCATCGGATTAACATGTTCTTATTTTAAATCAAATACAATAACAACTGACATACATATTTCAATTTTTTTTAGTACGAAAATAATGTTTCATATAAGGCTCTGTGCAATTACATTTTAAAATGTTTAGCCAAACATAGCACCGCAGTTCGAGCATCTTCGGTTCTTGAGAGCGAGACAGCAGAGTATACCGAGTGGAAAGAAAAGGATGGCGCATAAGATACCAAGACAGGTGAAATCATCCTCAAGGATGCCAACACGACAAGCTGGACAGGCTCCAACGGCTATAATGGGTGGTGGTATTATAATGTTGGTAGCACCGTAATTGGGCATATATGGTGCAGTTGGTGTGGTCCCATATGGAGTATAACCAGGTGGTGGTGGGGGGTATGGTCCCGAGTGAACACCAGGCTGTGGCTGCTGTGGAGGCAAAAAGGACGGTTGCGGCCCTGAAATTGAGAATTTTTAAAAATTAATAATAATAACGCAACTATGTCCAAATTATCCAACATCCATCCATTATGCAATCTGCGACCACAATAGGGGTAATGCACCGTAACTTGTAACTAATGATGGATGTTTTTTACTGTATTGAACACAAATGTACCAACAAAGTATACCAACAATTATTATTATAGTTGATTCAGACACAGCATACATCAATTTCACGGCAATCTAGACCAAGTACATAAAGATATTGATTCCACTTATGATTCATATAATCTACACACTCCTATCATTACATGATAGGAAGTGATACATAACTGTGCATATTTTTAGCAAATAAATCATTAATAGTGTCATAATGAAGTAGGACAGCTAATCCAATCAATAATTTGTCATTTGTATATTTGAAACACTCATAATATATCAAGTGTATTGATATGAAAGACAAGTGCTTGTTATTGTAAATGTGTTTATAAATTTCATGTACAATGCAATGTTGTCTTAAGTAACAGTAACAAAAAATACATTTCTATTCATGCTATCCACAGACAGTATTAAATCTTTTGATTGACAAGTAAATCCTTTTCCTTTTATTGCACTGTTTGAAAAAAAACTAACCAAAAAAGATTGAATTTGTATGAAAACGAAAGATGATCATCAATGAGTAATAAGAACAATGAGGTAAAAAGGCGAAACAAGATAAAAAATGTCACTGATAAATTTTGCAATAGTAACATAGGAATATATGCTTGTTGAGGAAGTGGCAATGCTGATAAATTGTCAGCTACCAGATAACATTTTTTTGGTTTTCAAGCACCAGTTTGTATGAATAGTAAATTGAAACTGCAAAAAGACTCAAAAATCCAGAATGAAATTTTATACTTTATCTTGCAAGCTAAGTAATTCTTTTTTAATTTATCATTTAAGCAAACTGTAACCACTGTTAATGCCCCTAGTTTATCATCGCCTCCATTATTTATAATCTTTTCACATTAGTCATAGCTCTACACTTAAAATTGAAAGGCTTAGAGCCATAGTCTTTCAAGTGTAAATTAAAAGACTTTGCAATAATATTTTGTAGGACTCTAAGGATATTTCGTCATGATGTTTCCCATATAATATGTAGTGTTATGCCAAGTAATATTTGATTTTAACACAATTTAAGCTATTGAACAAGATTACAAAATTAGAATCCAGAGATCTGACATTTAAATCACTAATTCAGCCCATTATTAAAAAATATAAATGAATATGCTCACTGAAGAATTGTAACTAATTAAAACAATAGCTAATTATGTTGTGGTAATAATTATATTGTAAAAAGGACCTATATGTTGTGTGATTAATGAAAATGAAAACATGAAATTTTGACTCTCTAATCAAATTATTTGCCCATCATCTACTAATTGAACAAGTGAAGCATAAAAAAGGTAGAATTTCATAGAACACTCCTAAAACTGTTTTAATTTAGTGTCATATTGTGTATAAGCCATTACAACTCATTACATTACATCATTAGTCTTACTAATTAAAATAATTGTAAATAAAAGAAGTTATAACATCGTCATACATGTGTACTGGTAAATACCAGTACAGAAATGTGTTAGTGTTACAATGGAAAACACAGAAAGGAAATTACAATAGTTTGACACAAATTAAAACATATGTATATACACACAATGTTCATACCAATTTCCTGCAGGGTAAAACTAAGGGTTTCCAGGTGCCAGAATCCTGACAAAATTCTTAAGCCTCTTCTACACTCAGCCAGAGTTATCAATATCCTTAACATCAAGTTATGTAAATAAGTTATCTAAATAATGATTAAGAAATAATATATTGAAACATTGATACATTGGAATAGAAGTACAGGAAGTACAGCTTCTAGGAATTTAGTGTTCAAGGTGATAATATCAAAGGATGTATACAGCGCAGGATGTTTTGAAGAAATTATCAATATAAACCAAACTGTGAAAAATGGTGTCTATGTGTAGACAATATTGTTGCCATCTAGGTAATAATACCGCCATTCCTTAAATAACAATATTCTGCCATTGCCCATAATAAAGGATGTTATGTTGGTATATTAATTATATGTGTATATACCAAGTGCCACATAATGTAAGGATGGTTGGTATACACATTATCATGTAGTTATTTATTATTAATGTGTATCAAACACCATTGATTCGAAGAGCTGAACATATAGGGCAGTGCCGTGCTACTAAAGTGGCATGTGCCAAGCAGTGGACGAGAGAAGGCTGATGATGATGTCAATGATGCTGATGTGTATCAAACTATGTTAAGGATCAAAACCACTTCACAGCAAGTCTTATTTTTATATTGTTATGCTTCACTATATGTAAGTTAGGAAAGTCAATAAATTGCTTGATTTTGTAAAAACTTCTGTATAAAATAAGAAATTACAACAATGTGTTGAAATATTCCAAATTTTAATACAAAATAAAGTTATATTTATAATTCACAAATTAATAACTGTGAATTAAAATTTCAAACAAAAGCAATAATCAAGAAAAATATCATATAATCACTATAATTAATATTACCTATGTGTATAATGGAAGACCGATACCATCGGTCGTGTACAGGTCAAAACTAATTATCTCATTAACTAATCACCTTGGATAAGCCCAGAATAATTCGTACACAACACTTTTGCTTAGTTTGTGAATTTCGAACAACATGTAAAATCGTATATGTAGGAATGCGATTGTAACATAACATTGCGTAGCACAATCATAAGTTCTTATCTGTAAATACTATTGTGATTCATTATTAGAAAGTACATTTGTGTCTTAAACTATTATATATTACGAATTACCTGGTGAAAATGTCGCAGAATATGGCGGCGGTTGCTCAGTGACCGTCGGTTTATCCATTGTGTATATCTATAACGCTCAAATATTTCTTTTGTATGATTTGCGAAATACAAGAAAGACGGCACTCGCTTGAACACAATGTTTCAGTACAAATGTCAATAACAAAATGTAAGTGACAGTTATTAGCTCTGTTCCGAGAACAATCTGTGATGATATTTTAAAATTATTATTTGCACTGGATTCCGATTTTTTGAGACATGTATAATTATGTATAATATGATATTTATGAATTTCAAGTACATTATAATTATAAGATGATAAGGGTAAAATGAGTAGAAACTATTCCACTTAGAATAAGGAAATTAAAACCTTTCTACTATCTCATACTAAATGTACGGGAGTGTTTAATGTAAAATTAATGTATATTTCTAGTTTAAGAAAAAAAAAATTGCCTGTGCACACTTAACGATTACACCCGGTATATATTAGGCCTTGATGAAACAAAACATATCTGTTACGATTTTTAAATATTTTTTTCTTTTATCTCTTATAACTTCTTTTATAACATCTTTAGCATCTAAATATCCACTGCTGGACATAGGCCTCCCCTAATCGGCGCCACTCTTTTCGGTCCTGGGCCTTCCGAATCTAGTAGCTCCCCGCTATTTCTTCAGGTCGACAGACCATTTGACAGGAGGGCGACCTATGCTCTTTTTACCAAGATTAAACTTTTACTTTACCGAGATTAAAATTTTTTATAACTATTTGTAATTAATTAACTTTGACTTGATTGTAAAAAACGTACGTTTTTATATTTGACTTCATATAAATTTACTGCAAGTGCATAAAATTCCCACTGCTCACAACAAGACTGCCACAAATGTGAAATCTATTCATTTCCCGACTGATTTAACTAAATCAAGAATTACTCACCAACCAGTCTTTCGAATGTCACCTAAAAATATGTCATAAATATATATGAGTGTGCGTGTGTGTGTGTGTGTTTTTTCATGGAGAAAGTATTTGTGCTATTCCCAGTGTTATATCTCACCAACAGAGGGCGCTGTAGTGTATCAAATTCTATACACATTAATAGATATGAAAGTTGTAATATAAATATATTGAAGTATGAAAAATTCGTAAAGGATAATTTTTGAAATAAAACAAACACACATTAATGAACTTTCAATATATTCATCATATTTCACAAACAATAACTTTTACTTCTAAGTGACCACTGTCATTATTTACAAAATAAACTCTCTTGTGAAAGTTTCGAATAAATTTGTTCTTTACGATATGATCAACTATCTACTAACAAAAAATATGCACCTACAGGTCCAAAATGACAATTGGTCAACATCAGTGACAAATACACTTCTTCTTTATTTAACTACTCTGTTCTTAATAATAAAAATATCAACAAAACCTAACTAAACAATAGTATAAACAATATACCAGTTAAATCAAAATATACATTACAATTAACTTAACAAATCCATGTAATTGAAGTTCATATTTACATAATAAGGAAATTTTAACTAAAATACAAACTCGTCAGACACCACAACTAAATTGAAATTAAATATATTTTAATAGGAAGATAAACAAAGCTAGTAGAATTTTAACTAATCTACTTCACTGGAAAATATAAAAAGTTTTTTACGTAATCCAAAGAAAAACTCTGTACGTATATTATTCATAGTCTCCGGTATGCATTTTGAGCGCGCATCAATGTTGGTATTATTTCTATGCGTGAGTTCAAAGCAGAGTACGAGTGACTAGACTAGTCGAAACATGTACACACACAAATAGATCCATAAAAGGTGATTACATTAATCATGTACATATATACCAGCTGTGCTGTAAATCTTCGTTTTATGTGACCATGTAGCCTCGTCGTGATATTGACAATGTCATTAAATAGACAAAAGTCATTTCAATAATTCCAAGTTGGCACAAAAACAACCTTCTGAACCAACAACTGAACAAAAAAACATAGTCTATGGTACAACATTTGACTGGTAGACTTTCAAATTCATCAATTTCTCTATCTAATGTCACATCGCACTGCAGAAAGACATAAATGCAATGTTCTTCAATGTACCTAGTTCATTAAATAACAAATCAAAGCTATGAACTGTATTTAAACAATAAGTAGATGGAATTCACGCTCCTATTCCTTAAGTTGTGCCTGTTGGATGTATGTTGTTTAAAGGATATAATAATATCTAATGAACTGAATGAGTTCGAGCAATGGTCATTTCGCGTGTCTCAATCGGTTTCTTTCTAGTATCTCACGAATAATTTAATACATACATGATTAGCCTATCCGAAATAGTGAGCGTTACAGTTAGAAACAATCTTGACATTAATTATATTTTAAACTATTCATAATTTAATAATTGCAAAGATATGAAGTAACTCAAAAAATATTTAACTACATTTCAGGGTTCCAAAATGACACAACTAATCCATAAAATATTACTTGCAGTAGATAATTATTGTAAATTTCTTTTAAACTTAAAATGTTAATGCAATTAAAATCATTTTTTTAATATTATATCACATAAAACGTCATTGTTCCAAATATAACAATAAAATTTGTTTACATATATATCAATATATTTATATATATATCAATATAATTTTTAAAAAGGTAGATTAAAACAAAATGATAGATTGGCACTTCAAGAGATCATGTCTTTTGACACATCTGTGGCTGATATTGGTTTGAAGTGGCTGCTGAACATCAATTGAATCAAATTCTTAATATGTGATATCTTTTCTATCCTTTAAATATCTATCTAATGAATTTAACAATTTTCTAACTTTGTCCTGCTTTGTTCTAAATAAAGATATTTATGTGACTATTAACAAGAACACAAGATGTTATAAACTTCAGGAACCAGATATTCAAAGTTTTGCTGAGATATGCATACAGCTAAAGACAATTGTTATTTGCTGATAAGTATGGTTTTCATCCCTCACATAATACATGAAAATTAAAATCTGACCAGTTTTGATCATTTCCAACAATATGGTAAACAAATGCCCACTGGTAATTCTGCATTAGACCAATTTGTTAAATATTCAAGAAATCTCCTTATCGTAAGATAAGACAACTGTACTAATTTCTCAAACTATGCAATCCAAAATAAAGGGTATTTCAAGGGTAAATCAGTTTTATTACATTGGCATAAGGTTTGGAATACTTCCAATTGACACATTCAATGCCACCAAAGTTAATTATTAAATTAATAATTATCTTCTATCAATAAAAACTTCCTGTACACTGTGGCCACTAAAAAAAATCACTTATTCTGTCTTCATCAGTTTCAAGCAATGAGTATACATTCGTTTTTAAATGTTATACATAGTTAAAGATAGTTTGTGTTAAAAAATAAAAAAAAACAATATTTAAGAGAATGCAATAATGATGGAGGCATTGAAAATGTTCACAACAATTATTTTGATTGCACCTGATACATGTTGATAGTGTGTGTTGCGGGATGCTTATGTCCAGCAATGGACTGAGATAGGCTGATAACAATGACTCCTCTTTATGTCGGTTTCATCAATGCTGAAGGTTGTGAACTCAACAAATTGCATCTTGGACAATCACTCTCTATTTGCCTCGGTCTTCGGCAGCGTGTATAGCTTTGTGGGCTTATCGATGACAATATATCTTATATAATCCATGAAGATTTCAAAATACATGTCAACTTATCATTTTTAATCTATACAATGCTGATAATCTACAGCAATGTATGTCATACATCTTTTCCCAAGATCTACAATCACATAACATATTATGTCTATACTAATAATCAACTGTCAAATCCAACCATAGACTAAGCTGTCATAAAAACATTCCATATACTATTATCGTTTCGGAAACTCAAAATATAATTAAATCACTACAATTATTACAATTCACATATGAATGTTGTATAACCTATTTTCGTCCGTTCTTATGGAAATACAATGCATACTCAATTTCACTCTGATAAATTAAACTCTTAGCCCTTGAAATCTTTTATGCTGATGTATGCTAAATCCCTTCTGGTTCCCTTAGAAAAGCATAAAAAGGTCACAATTGGATTCGATAATAGTATTATTTTAACCCCATGTATGTAGTTTGGGAATCCGTGGTGTACATTTAGTTGCATGGTAATTAGGTGTTTATTGCACATGTGATAAGGTCTAAAAGCGCACGGGCACCCAGCAGCCGGTCTGGTCGTCGCGGCGGTAGTAGTGCGGTCTGTTGTCCGGGAACACAGTCACCGCCGGGAACGGGTGTTGCTGGATGAACTTAAGGGTTAAACGGATCTGGAATGGATAAATATTTATATTATACTTTTTTATTTTATTAAAGTACTTAAGAACACTTCGTGACGGAAAATAAGAAATAAATTAATATGTATACTTGACATGAAATGATCTTGCAAATCACCCATCACATTCCAAATAACACTGGAATATTGATACTCATAATAAAACCATGTAAACTTACATTGTGAACGAAGTGTGGGGGCTCCACGGCGGGCGTGGTGCTGAGGTGCTGCAGGATGAAGTCGTCAGCCTGCTCCAGCCACAGGTCCACGCCGCGCAGCGGGTCGTAGTTGAACGGGCCGATTCGAAGCATACCCACCGCATTGTCGTATATGTCCAAGACCTGGAGACAAATATTTTTGGAATATGGCAACAGGCTCGCGCTTGACCATAATTTAACCTGATAGTAAACGAAAAGTGCCCAAGTTCGAAACATCATGCATAAGTTAAATCGGACATGTTTAACCCATGGTCAGGATTCAACCCTTCTTACTCTGAGAAGAAACTTATGTCTACCACTGGAACGTCTAAAAATGTTTAATAATGATGATGAAAAGTCGTGCAAAGTCGCCAATAAGTATATATAAACCGGCAAGGTTAGTGTGACCTGTGCGGAGTGCGGTCCCCCGGTGATCATCCTGGCCCCGCGCAACGGCATCTCGGGCCCCTTGTCCGGGAAGGTGGCCGGGAACAGGTCGCCGGCGCGGATGTCGACGCCGACGCCGGTGACGAGCGGCGCCGCCGAGCCGCCGCCCAGAGCCGTGTTCAGCTCGCAGCAACAGGCCAATGTCAGATCTATCTCTTCTGACAGACGATGGAATGACACTGAAAAGAAAAAATAGGGTAATTTAAGAATTTAAATATACCACAGTTTTAGTATTAGTGATTTGTATTTACGTAAATGATTCAGTCTACCACTTCGGAGAAATACCAGCGTGATGTTATGGTACACAACATATACACACAATAATTAACCTAATTATTTCCAGCCATGTATCAAGTAAATCATCATCACCCTGTCCAATTCCACTGCTGGCCGTAGGCCTCCACTGAGTGGTTTATGCCCATAATCCCTACGCTGGGCATACAAGTTGGGATTCCCAGTGCACGGCATCTCGCACCGACTACGCTGCTACTCATCGGCGGCCAGGGCGTATAAAATAACTCTATATCATTTCTTTATGTATAGCACAGATAATATTTATCATAATTATTTTATCGTTCTATATACAGTACCTAACAATAACAATGTGGTTCTGCCCCGTTTCCTTGGCCATGTGGTACAATTTATTATTTAATATCATTCAATTATTTCATCTCGCTAAATTAAAATTTGTACCATTGACATTGACTATGCTATCAAATTGCGACATCTGTTATGACAGATATAGTCTAAATTT